>JAODVM010415166.1:0-26473 GCA_025400095.1 Phenganax marumi
TATATATACTCTGTATGCATAATTATTCCTGAACACAGTCAAAAAAGTATATTAGAACCCTCTAAATGCAATTTGTCTATCTTTACCTAAAACACCCATATAGACAAAATGTGAAATTCATTGTTCAATCTTTGACTGTCCATAACTTGATAAGTTGAATTCATTTGTCTGACAGCATATGGAGATCCAGTTTGTAGATAGAGAAAAAGCCGAGGGTGTGTTCAGATTGAATGAGTCTTAATAAGCTAATAATGTCTGACTGTACAAATTACAAATATATATAACTTTATTTTAGAAAAGATTTATGAGTACCTGACAGTCTTTTAAAGTTTTGACTATCGTCTGCAGACAAAGGTACTTTAGCAGCATACTGCAGCATTTTTAAAATTATGTTTGCCATATTTTCTTCATTCTCCAGCTCTCCCCCTGACTACAGCAAGACATCAAAATAAATGTATATACCTTAAACTAAATTTTAACATTCCAAGGGTTAATGGATATTCGTGCATATGGCAACCAACATGGGAAGCCAGATATTCACAAGAGAAGTATAACCCACTCACAGCCACAACAGCTCCATCTGAGTTCACCACTAAGTAACCCAGTTGACCAGGAATCCTATCAATTCCTTGAACCAAGTTTGCTGCCTAAACGAAGCACACAACTTCAAAAACAAAGCACGCAGTAGCGTAATCCATTGCAGTCACCCTGCATTTATTGCAAACTGGCACTTCTACTTGTTTCTGAGTCAAAGAGTTTCCCCACTCTCTCTTCAATGAATAACATTGTCCAGCATCAAAGGAATGCGAACTAACATACAAAGTTAAATAATGGGGCAGTAGCTCGTCGGCCACATCGCCAATCAATGTGTTTGTTTATAGCACTACAATGATAGAACCTTACTCTGCTCGAGGAACTTTAAAAATATTGCCAAACGCTAAATGAAGTCTTCTAAAATATACTTTATTTATGTCATCACGTGACAATTCTCAATCATTCAATCAAGCAAAGAAATACTCTGACTAGTAGAAACAACAAACACATATTTACCATTATATAGTCACTAGTATCCAAATTCTAGTGAATCGCGACTGATTTCCCAACGGAAAAACACAAAACCAACTATATTCACGAGATCACCGAACAGAATTTTAAGACAAGTGTTTGTGAAATGTTTCCACCGACTTGGTCAAACTTCCACGAAGGAAAAGCACATCTTACATGACGTACCCTCAAAATGTGCGATGATTTGCGACAATATATTTTATTTGCCAGTATTTCCAAATGTGCACACAGACTAATGTGATCATAATCTTTCTGCCTTTCGAATCTGTGAAACGGGATTTTTCCAGTTGACCGTCAAACTTTGCTGATCGCCCTTATAAACTGATAAAAGAAATCGAACGGAGAGCTTAGAGCCTTTCATGTGTTTTTGGCAATGCCTCTTAGTCTTTGCAACTTCATTTCGTTGCAAGGTTTTTTTCAGAGTATTTTTCTTCACGACTAGGTCCCTCGATAGCCTTATTCTTCCCTTCACAATCACAGGATATCTTTAAGAATTGGGTCTCACGGGATATCTTTAAGAATAGAGTCTAAAATTCACTCCACAACATCTTTTCAGAAGTCTTGTTGGAGCCTTACTTGGTCAAGTTACGCACCCCGCCATTTACCGTTTGTAACTATGGTGTTCGTTATTGGCTGTTCCCTGGTGAAAGTTAGTAGCTGATTATATGCGCAACTCAGTCTTCAGCCCAACCTGAGTTTGTCAGGACTAAGACTTAGTTTGACTATATCGTTGAATTTCATTTATAATTTTTAATTCACCTTTGGCAGCCAATTTTAAAATAATACATAATCAATTTATCCAATGCAAAATTTGCCGGGTGGTAATAATGTCCATTTTACACTGAATTTTTGAACAAAGCGGTCATGTAGCACGCCATGTGCCGTTTGGCAATTAATAAGAACAATAAAGTAACAATTATGAGCGATCTTTGTTCGTAGGCAATGAAACAATATTCAAGACCAGTAACCAACTGCAATATTGAAGAAAAAACAAACGGTTGAAATAAAATAAATTCTTCCTACATAAAATACAAATTACGATTACTGTTGTATTTTCAGTACTGAACTCACATCCGTGCTATTACCCGTGCTCGTTAAAACTACCAAAACGAAAGAAACCATATCATAAATTTTAGGATTCTCACGAATGCAAGCATATTTAAATTATAGTACAAAAAGCAAAATCCGCAATTTCGCGCAAAAGTGTTATAAGGTACATGAGTATGTTATGTAATGCGATGTTTGAGGGCCTTATGTAATGACTTTTATGTCAGATAATTCGTGAAGCTGATTCATGTAAATGCGCTTCCAAAAGCTCTCGTAAAATTGATTAATTAAATACACACCAAATTCGTCAAACTCAAAGACACTGAAAATATATAACTGAAAAATAAGGAGAAGATGAAAGCTTATGAGTAACGTTCTCCTTTACACGGAAACAGAAGGCGAAATTCAAACAGGCTTCACGATTTAAATAAAACCACTACGTGACAGGGACACTGCAAATATATGGCACTCATTGATTATACAGTAAGTGTGAACAGCCTACTATGACTAAGTTACAGAGTGGCTGGATAAGATGAAGTAAGGACAAAGCATACTCTGCAAGAACTAGAGCAAAACTTAGTACGAAAGAGAGCTGATGGATGAAAAATAGTTCAATTAATCTCCAACATATTGTTCCATTTCAATACCTGGACAAAATGAAGAAAGTGTGGTGTTGCACTGAAAAGATAACTGTTTTGATTTTTCCTCACGTACTGCATAATGCAAAGAGCAATGTCTTTAAAGAGCCTCTCAAATCGTGGAGTTCTTTTTAGCAGGATCAAGAATCGATGCGAACACTCAATCAGTCAGTGTCAGTGAAAGTCTAAGTTTTATATAATTATGATGAAACGACTCATACATTACAAATCTCTGACTAGTAAAATCAAAAGTCAAAGTTAGTATCGTCTTCAAACTTACATTGGACCCCCACGTTCATGATTCACTCAATATTAGTTCTTTGTCCAATGGCTTATTACCATTTCTATTCATAGTATACGCAGAAAGAAAACTCAGTAGATTTCCATGGAAATAAAGGGCACTCTTAAGTTATGTTCTATAAAACCATCACAACACATTTCAAGTTCCTTTGTTCCGTAATTATAGTGTGACAAATTAGTTGCCATTTGTTTGCACTCTTTGAGCTTGCTGTATTGTCACCCTCGACAACAACGAGAAATTGACAATCACTTCGCTCTAGCGTAAGATGTTCTTGGGGTAGAAAAGATAAAACGCTGATGAAGAAAGACAAAGAGAGCTGTGTACGACAGATTCTAAACAACGAAAAGTATTTTGTTTGACAGAACTTCAAGAAGAGCTTGACAGAATAATTCAAAAGTAACAAGTAAGTATAATGAAAATTAATGTTACATTTTTCTTCGGCCTCGTCGCCAAGGTATCTCTGCCAAGAAACGACTTATACTTCCTTTAATCAGTTGTAATCCACCGTGAAATCTCACATTAGACTTCCTCTGTTGTCTTGGGAATTGATACGTACCCGGCATAACCACTGAAGTCAGCAATTGGTCAAACCTTAGTCTGGGTACACTGTCACTGGCGCTATTTTCAGAGCGTAGAAATGACGAGTGCACTTGATCCCGTACCTATCTGATGTTTTGGTGACTTTGGTCATTAAATTTTCTTATTCTGTATAAAAAATATAGATTCTAATGACGTATAGGGTTGTTTACCATGCGGTTTGGTAGTTATATTCGAGAACATTTACAAAGAGCATTAGTGAGTATAAGAAGGACGATTCTCGTAGCTAATTTAGTGAAACATACGTTTGTGAACGTCTGTCATTCCTCTAACTGTGGACCTTGTACTGACGACAGCCATGACCATTTAATATGAGGAAAAAACTCAGTGAAAGTTAATAAGATTCTTGTAGTCTTTCAATGCAAGTTTCAATGAAAGTTTTTCTCATATACAAGGAAACGAGCCTTTAATTTACAAGTTATTTATGATCTTAAAATGATAAATAGAGGATACAACAGGGGACAGCATAGAGCAGGGCCTATTTTAGTGTGTAGCATTGCACACTTTGTGCAGTACTGCACGCAAAAGTGTGCAGTATCGAAATTTGAAGTTTCAAGGTTCAACTTGGAATCAGATGTGCGGAAAAAGCGAATTAGATGAAATATACAATCCAGAATTCCACAATGCCTTTGCAAGAAAATTAACAAAGGAACAAACATAAATTGGCCAACTATTTCTTGAGACACCCTGTATGCTGTCATTATGCTATAAAAACATAACAATTCGAAGATGATACCATAGAGTGACGTCATCGATGACACCTGCTCTGGAGTGTGCAGTTCTGAAATTTCGTTAGAATACGCCCTGCCATAGAGCTCGAGAGGTCGCTTGCAATTTAGCTCGTCCGCTCGGTGTTTCTTGTTTCCCGAAACGAACAATAAGTGAGCACGTGTATCGAAACGCAGTCACATACAAAAGGTGACAATTTCTGTTCAACAAAATACACAACCAAACGTCAAGAGCAATTCGACCCACCCTAATAAGATAACCAAATATGTTTTGTTCAAAAACTTACACAAATATAAAATAACGTCGAGAACAGCTCCCCACCCACCCTATCAAGTGAAATAACCAAATATAAAAAGATCCATTTCCGTTTGGGTTGAAGTACTTTTCTTCCACTCCTCAGGCTATGCTTACGTCATACACGCAACAAACCCGGCAAACGACTTGCATAGACGTGCGCTTTACATCTCACACCATTATATATATAGTCAACTTTAAAACTCCGATGGGAAGCCGCTTCGAACCATTTATTCATAAGAAATTTCCTCGCCTTCTGCTAATTTCATTTGGAGAACAGTATCAATACTTTACACAGGCTTTCCGTTTTCTATAAGCGGGGCGCGTCATGTTCAACGACCGCTTCATTATAAATTGCAAAAGAACAAATTTTCTATTTCTTAGAGAATTTTCTAGAATTTTATTGATAACAAATTCAAACATGCCAATGGGAAAAAATAAGCTACACTGCAATACTATATAAGTTGATCAGTTGAAACGTTTCTACAATGTATACGAATGTAGCATTATTTTATCAGTAAATTACAAATGCGCCTGTTCCATAAAAAGACATAAGAAGACCATGGTCCATAATTGTAATAGTGGGCGTATACTCGCATAAAACGTTTTAAAATGCGATTAATTACACAAAATGTAATCTTTTATTGAGCTTCAAGCAATGAGTTAATGGTTGTTGCACAACGCACAATTATATGAGGTGGTTGTTGCCTGGGGAATAATATCACAGTCCCATTTAACCTCGAGCGCATGAGTTAATGGTGCTGCATAACGCACAATTGCTTGAACTAAGTACTGCTGCAGAGATGTATTATTGTTCAAGTTTTCAAGTTGGCGACTGCATTTCAACATGTGCATATATCATTTTGGACTTTAAAACACTATTCCTGAATTCAACCCTTACTAAGTTGAGCTAAGCTCCAACATCTAAGCGAAGTGTAACCCGCAGCCAATAACAGTGAGTTTCAATTTTCTTTTTGCAATCTATAGCTACCACTCACGTACAGTTTCATTCAGCCATATCCAAACGTTGATGTCTTCAAGCAATTTTAAAAAGAGACATTGCAAATTCTTTGGAGAGGGACTGTCGAGAGATTCCAGATTTACAAAAAACACTGTGGTTAGATCGAGAATGTTATAGTGGAACCTTGTGCATTCGACCACCTTTCACCCAGACCCAACATACATATTAACAGGTTAATTAGTAGAAAAGAACATTTTGCATCTATGTACATGCAATATATATGAAATTAGAGTAGCCTGCAATCATGCAAATATAGGAGAGTCGAGAATATAGCATGCATTGTATTCATATCATTTAAAACTATGTGATAAATGAGAGTTTTTGTTAAATTCTGTGAATGTACCAGTCGCGTGATGTATTTTTTGTTCATTGAGTGGCGCGCGGATCTCTGATATAACCGTGTGATATGCAGCCATATATTTTTACCCAAAGTTCACCGAAGGTTCCACTCGTAACGTCCAAAAAACAAGGAATTACACAGATTTGGTACTCACGAAGCTTTTGAAACAAAGAGAGCTCGGAAAACACAAAGATACTGCGGAAAGAGCATAAAATATAGAAAATTATGCAAATATCTTTCAATGACATCAAATCAATATTAAGAAGCAGTGCAGATCGGTTCTCGAATGTCACCAGAACGACGTATTCAGCAGTTAAAGAAAAACTTTGAAAAATAATTGATAAATTAAGCTACAATCTCATAATGTGTGGCAAGCTTCGCTCTTACTCAGTGAGTGTACGGCATCAAAATGTTACATACGATTTTAACCGAGTTTTACATGGTATCTATTTATTTAAACCTTTAGGAAGCATTTGGCGCTGAAAACACAGCACTGCAAGAATACAAGATGCCAAAAACTGGTAAGCTGTCAAATAGCATAGTTCTCTATAATACGGCATCATCGTCTTTGAATGGTAACCTAGTAATCATGATTACTCGGCAACCATTTGCTATACGTATATAGTGAAGAAATGGGACAGAATATTGAGATAACGCAAGTGTTGGATTGGGAGTATATATTCATTTCAAGGTGAAACGGACTGACTTTCGTCAGGAAAAACCCTGAAGTAAAGTTTGAGCACTAAAACGTTTTTCGTATCCTAAGTTTTTGAATATTTAGAAAAATCGTATCCACAGTCGTCAGTGCGCCTACAGCTAAACAGAAAAGTATCAGTATTATTAGTATAGATAATACATATGATTTTGTGAATTTTGTATAATTGAGAACGCTAAGACTGAAAGTATCGCTATAGTTTCCCTTTAAGACATAAACTAAGTTATAAAACCAATAGGCTACTCGTCGTGAAGTTGAATGTAATAACTACTCCATAACTTCCGTTTCAGTTTTCAGTGATCTAATCTATACCCCAATAGAAAATCCATTTGTTATATCAGTGACATTGTGAAGATGCAATTAAAGTTAACAGCCCTGCATGTGTATAATCGTAGGTGCTTCAGTGACAATGGAGTTAAACATTAAAAGACCAAAAAGATCAAACATTCAAGCCATATTTCGTGATGTATCACTTCATTTCGTCTTTCTTACATTTCTTTTTGTCTTTGAAGGTGCTTGCAGTCAATATCTCTCCCACAGCAAACTTCAGTCGCCCTTGACAACCAAGTGGTAAGTGTAACAAAGAGCGTTGCTAACGAACTGCTAAGTACCGGAACAAAGACGCACAAAGAAACAGAGTACCGGAACAAGGACTCACGAAAAAACTTGCAATTTTATAGAAAAGTATAAAAGAAAAACGAGAAAGATATACGCCTAATAGCACCTTTCTGCGACGGCTAGTTGTTTCAACCAGACTTAAGCTTATTTTCCACCGTATTTTTTTCGCGCGAAGCGAGATATTTCCCTTTTCTTGTGAGCTTTCAGCTGAAACTAATTAGTTTTAATCGATTCCCTTTCAATTTGAACAATATAAAAAGTCGCTTCGCGCGAAATATATCGCTTGTGGAAAATAGCATTTACGGGCAAACCTATAAGGTTTATAAGTAATATGTACAAACCGCGCAAGAGGTCTTTATCAGATCTACAAACCCGAGGCGGAGCTGAGGGTTTATATATCTGGGACCAGTTGTTCAAAGGTGGGTTAGCTTGACCCTGGGTAAATGTACAACTTCAACCTTGACTTGAAACTCGTTTAGGCTGAATTTTTGATAATGTTTTTTGCTCAAAGTGTTTCCTTAATGAGCAGTTTAGTCCCTCAAAGTTTCAAAATAAATAGTTCTTCCAAATGGGGAAATAAAAACACTGAGTCAAATGTAAACCTAGGTTAGTTGCAAACCCACTTTTGAACAACCAGCTGTTGATAAATACCGAATTGCAAGGTGAGTATATGGTTTCTAAAATTCATGATTTTGTAGGCTTGTAGCGTTGGAATTTTGAGAATTGAAGGAATCTGCGCTCTAAAACTTAAAGGAGAAATTTGGAGCGAGTCTATATCAGATGCTAGATACGCCACGGGTCATGAATTTTCTTTGTAGTTTGCTTATGAAGTTTTAATGAATTTTAGAAAGCTGATTGACATTTACGTGTTTTGACACACACGTAAAAGTTTAAATTGTAATATAACCAATCTTAAAAACAACCGTAAGAAGAAGCGATTAGAATGTTCAATTAAAATAACTACGAGACTATTTGTTCGTGTATTTCTCAAAACCAAAAAACTTTAAAGGATTTAAACTTTTCCGTGCGTGTACGTGCGTGTCAAAAACGCATAACTGGAAAGCAGCCTATACCTGGGGCCAACCAGTCTTTCACACTGTTCCACGCCCCTCAAGAGCATGAAAAACCGCTACGAGCTAAGCTTGTTGTTTTGGTTTTGGTTACTTTCTAACTTTACAAAAGCAAATAGAATTTCATGCATCATGAGGGCAACTCTTTTTAGAAAATCTCCCCTTCGTCTTTACAGTTACGCGCACGATGCACAAACTGTGTGGAAATTTTGCGTTGACACTTTTTTTGACCCCACAGACACGGAACTATTTAAAAACCTAAATTCTAAACGTTGCATGTTGTGGTTGACCATGAAGCGATTGTTATGACAATTTAAACTTTTTTCGTACGAGCGCGTCCGTAAGGGAGACGCGGCAGTGGAAAGCAGATGTAATAAACAATCTAACCTGCAGATCATTACAGTTCGATTGAACAGCATCAAGCACATACTATATGATACAAGCATGCAGACACTTTCAAAAATATCGATTAACCATGCATGCAAAAACTGTCGTGACCAATATTTAAACTCATCACGTTTGTAGTAATCATTGCGATGATTAGAGAACAATATATTTGATTGGGCTGAGTAATTGCTCTTAGACGTAATGCATCTATACTCAAGTCATTTCGTTGTCCAGCAACAGTTCATACAGCCTCCTATAGAATATAGAGTCACTAAAGAGTTCATGCATGCATGCATGTCTATACAATGAAATTGTAATTGATCTCCACTAATTGTGACGACTATACTGAGTACTTTGACAAAAGACAGTACGAATGAAAAACTGTTTTTCCAAAAAAATTAGTTTTAACGTTTGACTATGTTATAGCCATGCATTTTTTTGCATAAGAGCAAAGTAAAGTTAGGCGTGTATAATGGTTCTCTCCCTAACGTATGCATGCTGGGAGCTAATTCTATACAGGGGATATGCCCAATATAAAACCTTAAAGGCTAAATATTACCTTGGTTAACTTCCTGTAGCGTAGAGTTGCAAATTTAGTAACCAATATATTCCGTCACTCGACAGTATATCATTGCATGAAGCACCAAAAGTACTAATAGCTAGTATTGAGACCTCCTTGGACAGTTGCCCAGTATAAGTCATTGCTTTTCTTATATTGTTCTTTTCTACGAGACTAAAAGGAACACTTTATAGCTACTCTTAAGATGAACAGAGCCGGGAACCATACTCTGAAGATCGAGTGGGCGTTATTGCTTTATCATTATATTAATTACTTGCATTCTTAAACTGAACCAATATTGATTAAAACAGCACCAAAACTTCACTTGTTAAGTATATAGATAATATTTCATAAGTTTTGAAAGAACCAATATTCATTACAACACGCACGGTCTAACAGTTATTTTTTATTAATAAAATCTATTAAAACTTATTAAATTAACAGTTCGAAATTTAAAATTCTAAATCAAAACATATGGTGCATACTTCACAACGTTAGCTGATATTGCTGATCATGTTGTGGATGGCAGGTATAACGAATCATTTTAGTTAAATAAATTACAGTAACCCGACAGGTTGAATTCTGCATCACAATATACAGATATGGTACTATACGCATATTTTTTTTGTAAACTATTGAAGTTTTTGAAAGTTTTAAAAAAATTTATGTTGCAAACTTGCATGTGATATATTGCATGACAGTTCCATCGCTGGCACATGTATGAGTGCATGCATCCATATGCAAACTTTATCTTTCAGTGAGTTCTTCTAAATTCTAAGACTGAAACAAGGGAACTAAAACTGTGATTTATAAATTCCATTGCGTTCAGGAAACGTTTGTAACCGAATTTGCGCATGGCCAGACCAGTGTCATAGTGCAGCATTGCAAATGATCCGAAAGCGAAATAAACTTACTTCATAAAATAATCTAAAAATTTATTAAAAGATGTCACAACAATTACTTACTCAAACTTTTTAGTACTTGCAGGGTCTTTTCTCATTTTATTGCACTTACACACAATCCATGTCATATAGTCAAACTAACCAGTTTGTGAGATCATACAGTTACTGTGAAAGGATTGTCAAAGAAATGCTTCCAAGCCAGTTTAACTCAGGGAGAAATGAACACAAACTAATCTACGCCGTGTTGCACGAAGCCTCTTAATAATCTTATCATGCTAGGTCTTGTTTAGTGCGATCAGTTTCACTTTCAGAGTGTTGCTAACGAACGCACCAACGAACGAAACTTATTCAGCATTCTATACTTTATTTCAGTTTAAAATGGTTCATTGAATGCATCAGTAGTTAATGGACGTTTGTTTTCAGGTTAAATGAAAACTACGAAGTATCGCAGGGAGTCAGTCTACCACGCAGTTCACTTTACGCTCATTATTTGGACTTTTGTCAAAAGACTGGTTTAAGTCCGGTTAATGCAGCAAGCTTTGGAAAAGTAGGTGGTACTGACAATTTATTCAAAAATGTTCAATGAAATCATAGTCCAGAAATTCAAAGAACGAAACGGCTCAAATAATGAGAGTGGCCGATTTCTCGTTTTCGGTTTTCCGAATGCTAGTACCATGATGCATTAGGAGCGTTTTGTTCGCTATGCCATTACACGCCGGAAAGGCATCCTGGTAGTTTTATTCAGATTACGCAATAAGGGGAGTGGCTATTGAGAATGGTATAACTTGAACTTAGAAGTCAGAGATGGTAATGAAATTGTCGGCCGAGGAAGCTACCGCATAGTTGTTACCTACATACCTTCAGTTCCTAGCTACCATTGTAAGACATTCTTTTTTGCAGATAATTCGCCATAATTTTCCAAATTTGAAAACCAGAAGACTTGGAACTAGAGGACAGTCTAAGTATGCAAACGCTCTAAAAATGTTACAAATAAACAACAATTACAACACTTGGAGAAAGTTTTCTGAGTCAGGATTCAAGAACGACAAAAGAACATTGTGGGAAAAGGGACAAACATTGCATTAGATTATCAAGATTCAAGAGAAATCATTAAAACTTACTGTATCCCATCACAGGTATCATTACTATGGCATAACAATTAAAGAAACATCACCTTATCATGAAACACTGGTTAATAACGGGAGACAAGCAACTCACAGGTAAACTACAATTAATGGTTTATAAACAGAAGCACTCGGCTAAAAGATAGAAGATGTCTGTACGTACGCATTCATAATAAATGCATAGATGCATACGGTGGTTATTTTTTTCAAGCTTTTCTAACTTTTTGTCATATAGTAAATGTTTAAGAGTTAATAGAGTTTACAGAGTTAAGAGTTTACAGAGTTAATAAGAGTCTAAATTGTAACAGTCGTCATGGTTAGTACGTTTCTAAAATTATACATGCTACATTTATGTTTTAAAAATAGAAGTAGATGTAATGGATGTAACAGGAGTAACATTCTTGTTGGAAAAGACTGCCATTTACATCTACGCCGGCAAGCAATGCATATAAATCTATTATAGCATGGATTTAGGAACGCAATACTGCTATACAATACTACTCTAGCAAAATGGGCTTCGTGCAGTGAATCTAAACTTGAGTATCTATTACACCTAACGAAGTCTTCAAACTGAATAACTGGAAACGCAGTGATTATAACCATTCTAAAATAGATTGATGAAAAAATGTAACATATGTGTAAATCATAAGGAATTTTACACTGTTTTCCAGCTATGCTTCAACCAAAACTACTTCATCAACAATCAAAAATCAGAGTTACAGCTCAGAAAAAAATTCAACTCCAAATCAACATTGCCTTATGTCGTCATCTGGTGGAACCCTCTTGCCATCCTTTCCCAAAATTGAAACTTTAAATTTACCCACATATATTTCTAGTGACAAGGTAAAATAATCTTAATAAAAATATTTTGAAATCCACCGAATTTAATGTCAAACTATACCTAATTGTACAAGATTCTCTAATTTTATTGTTCACTTTTTGTGATTAAAAGCTAGTTTTGGTATATCTTGCAGGTACGAACATTTTTGATTATGTATCGTGCTCACTGCCAACGTATATTGGATACTATATTACGCGCTAACTTTGGAGAGGTACTTATTGAAACTTTATGTCGCTCAGCACCAGTACAAGTAAAATAGCTTCATGTAACTAATTTTTCATTTCAATAATCTAACAATAACAACACTAATAAGAAAACTTGAAACACGTTATCATGTGCAATAAAGCTGTAAAAATATTCGCGATTGCAAAAGAAACTTTTAAGTACTTTAACTTGTTTTCTTTTGGTAGGTTCAAAAATTTTTCATTCACTTTTGGCAAGGAATGCCTGAACACATTCTCACAATATTAAGCTGTCCGGAAGTGATTGATCTAGTAGGAAACTGTGATGAAATTCTGTTCAAGGTAAGATACAGCTGCAACAGAGGTGGGATCCGCCAAACGGGAAGTTTGGTGAGATGTCAATTTTAGAAGTATCCATTGTAACATTGTTGTCTCAGTTTAGTCGAAGTAAAGATGACTCGCTTCCTTTTAGCCACAATGCAACAAAAGTGTTGAGTTCTGTGTTATTTACATGAGAACGAACATTGGCGTTGTAAGAAAGAGCATCACTTTCATTTTTTTTTAGGCAATAGGAAGTGTGTTGATACCAGGTGTATTGCAACCACTGCCAGCTAGGTGAGTTAAGTCAGGTTATACCAGTTAATGATTCAATCTTCACCAGGCGACGAATAATCTATGAGATACCACTCATCTTCTTGACAAATCCAGAAGCAGTACTTGAATTCAAACGTCATCTTGTTAGTAACTCACGAAGACAGGAAGACAACGATTTTTATATTAGTGTGGTCATAGACTACCGAAGGGAATGTCTATGATGTGGTTCACCAAGAGCACTTCCTCAACAGCAGTCTATCTCCCCTTCTATACGCATACGAAGGCCTTCAAATCATGCAAAGACTGAATGATTCTTTCCTACGTTTTGTTGGTTGCTTTTCCCATTTTATACTATCTACATTATGTAGTTTGACCCAAGCGATTCGACAATTTGCCACTCAGTTAAGTTCGTGGTTAGAATCATCACTCGCTCATTTTCCCGAGAAGCTTAGGGAGAAGAAAATGAAAGGTAAGTATCGAAATCTTGCTTCTGAAAAAAGCGAAAATCAGAGGTTGAAATCGAAACGTTCAACCATGCGACTAAACTAACGCGCTTCAAATGTTTTACACATAACTAATATGCAGCATGTTAACACAGTTACAATCCATGCAAAATACTTACAAAACAATTACTTTGAAAAGTAGAACTTCAAATGTCCTCTAAAACTATCTTTCAATTCTCGACCTGGTTTGACCAGCAGTTCTACAATGAAAATCTTCACCAACGATTGTTATTTATTCACTTTAGTTGCAAATGCATTCTCCAAGTCATTGCGTCGCAAAACATCTCTAACGCATCTTGCCCAAGCTGCAAGAACTGTGCTACACAGCACTGAACCTGTGACACAAATGGTGAACGACTGGAGGAGTATTGATTTTCATGAGATCGTTAAACAGACGCTTTGGACATACTCCTCCGATCCAGAAAAAGATTGTCAGATTATAGAGACGTGTAAGTTTAAAGCAGAATATTAATTTTAAGGACTTGAAGAGAATTTGTGACGGGATAAAACTCGCCAGAGCTTTATTTCCTTAGAAAAGCCTCTTCAGATTCTTATTTCTTCGCAAAAGCAAAAGGTCTTTCTAGAGTTCTAGGTTCTCTAGTCGATTCGTCGTATCGAAATACCGAACAAATCGAGTCTACCAGATAAATTTGGCGAATCATATGACCACTTGGATCCGATCAATTCGATCATCAAACATTCATTATTTTGTTTAGTTCTCCAACAGTTTACCCAACTTCTTGAACAACAAGCGACAATTGACCAATATGCTGAATGGACAAGCAATCTTGTTGAAACGTGTTTGAAGGTAGGAAAGTCAAAGGAACTGAGCACAGTTCGTACTAAAATAACTGTTGTCATTGGATAATTTGAAACAGGAAAGACCAAATAAACTATGCAATTTGCTAACATCTTTATGTCAACGTTTATAATAGCTTGGACAAGTTCCTGGTGACAAATATAAGCTGTTCCAAACATTGAAATAAAAAAGATTAGCCTTTTTCGTGGTGTCTTGGGTTTTTCAAAACTTTGAATTTCTTCGTGATTATAAGCCAATGACGCAACCAATAACTTCGCGGAGAATCTTTTCGTACAAGAACTGTTTCTATTATCATATATCTCTAACATTTACTCATAACGTTTGAGCATCCATAGCTGCCTCTACTTGCACGTCATTTGAGATCCCAAAATTACGTCACTGCTACATGAAAGGGTCAAATGAAGCTCATTTTTGGAGTTTCATTGAGCAAGGTCAAAATACTACTGCAAAATACTAACACAGTAATTATTTTCTAGAAATATTTTGATAAGAGTATCAATGAAGAGAAAGTAAAAGAGCAGGCAAGACAGTTTCTCTTAAAGTGGTCTTTCTTTGGCACACAAGTGATGCGTGAATTAACTTTGAAAAGCGCTCAAAGTTTCGGTAAGACAGCTACATCTGTTTCTACCAGGATTTTTCCTGCACAATGAGCCTTGCGAAAAACAGTCGCATTCTTTTGAAAATATGAATGTCAAAATACCCATTGGGCATTGGTTATGGCAGTTTTACCTCTTGAAACAAAGTCGATTTCCTCTTGATTTTCCAGGTTCCTTTCATTTACTTCATATACTACTTGAAGACTACATTGTTTACTATGTCGAGTCTAAAGCCACTTGTGATCAAACAACTTACACCGTAGAACTTGAAAGCGAACAACACGATGATCCTGCGAAACAAAGCGGTGAGTTCAGTGACTCAAACGAGGAAAAATACATAAAATTTTTCAAAGCTGGTGGATAAGTTGAAATGCAAGGAAAAATACCCAGCCGGTGATATACTCATCCGTTGAATGAGAGAGATATGAACTTGGAATTGGATCAAAATTTCATTGATATTACAACAAACAATTGTAATGAATACTGTTTGAAATCGTGACAATGGAACTGACTTTATGTTCACGTCAGCTTTGCGTCAGACTTGAATATATTGCTGAAATCTGCAGCCGAGGCGAACTGGAAATAAGAATTTCCTCAAATCTCATTTTTTGATTCAGAGTTTTATGAAAACGTCTTTCACCAACTTAGAGATAAATGGAAATGATTTCAAAGCACATTTTCATAATTTCAAAACAGACACATTCATTTTTTTGCAGCGATATATGGCGTCGAGATGAAATCATCCCTCGCCCCCATGTTTTACGATACTAGCTAAGATTTCTTTACTCTTTTAATTAAGTATTTCGATTTTATCCCTTTTTGTCGGCTTTAACAATTCATCCAAGTTTACAGTCCTTTTGTACATTGGGTTTTAGAGATAAACAATGTTGTGGAGGAGCAAGAAAACGCAGAGGCCCAAGAAGTTAAAGAAATGGAAGAATCACCTGATTATCAACCTACTAAACCACATTCTGAGAACAATGTTGAATCAGATACGTCATCAACGCCTGTCAGTCAACAACAATTGGACAATCGTAACAAAACAAATATAACTGATCTCAATATGATATCTGAAGCGCGATCACAACTCATGTACAGATCCAATAATGTCCAAATGAACAATTATCTTCCAAGCAGAAGATTCAACCCTATTTCACCTTACACAATGGCCAGCACACAAAATGACACAAACTACGAAGCATTGTATGGCTCTAGAAATATTGCACGTTCAACCAGTGAACTCAAACCATATGCACAATATCCAGAACAGAACAACCATTCCTACATCGGGCGATATTGTCCACCTACTATGGTGGCGGGAGGATTTTACGCACGGAATTTTTACCCTTCAACGAACGAACGCTATCGCAATGAACAATTTGGAGCAAGACCATCATTTGATCGTCGAGTTCCCAACCGCGTGGTCACAGAAACGCCTGCCTCCAGTGTGCTAGGAGCAATTTAAATTGAGAAGAAATTTTAGATTCAAATTTTTCTACCATTCGAAATCAATCTCGCTAGAGTGCAGTTTAGCGGACACCAGGTTGGAGTGGGTTGCGGACTCAGCGTTCTTAATG
Organism: Phenganax marumi; assembly: GCA_025400095.1. NCBI lineage: Eukaryota > Metazoa > Cnidaria > Anthozoa > Malacalcyonacea > Clavulariidae > Phenganax > Phenganax marumi. The sequence goes on from JAODVM010415166.1 coordinate 16,521, forward strand.
TAATATATTTTTGGATGGTCAGCGGTGTAAGGTGTCCGCTGAACTGCGCTAACCCCAACAATCCATTACATTAGAAAAATCACGGAAACACAACAGATAATCCTCACGTCGTTTGGATACTCATGACAAAATAAAATATCGAGATGTACTGACTTAGCCTTGGGCAAACCAGGAAAAACATTGTTGCGGAAACATTGTTTCCTACGATTGTTTCCTCATGTTTCCCAAGGTCGGCAAAGAGTAAGAAAACTCTTGAGAAACATGAAATATTTCTAATTTTGCTAGGAAACATTTCTGCTTCTTGAGAAGCAAATTTCGTTGTCGAAACAATGTTTCCACGAGTAAGCAAACAGGGTAACGTTTGAGGAAAAATCGCGAACCATAATTGTTTGCCCATGCAACAATGTTTTGTAGTTTGCCCAGGGCTTTACTGCGTATGCACTATAAATATTCGCTAGATAATTAGTTAGATTATAATTTATTTCTGCATAAAGTTTGTCCATAGGTTATCACAGACAATTTTGAAATCTATTAAAATTAAAAGATTATAAAGTCTAAAAGTTATATATAATGTATGTTATACAGTAAGAATAGCATAATATACGTCGACGTACGCATTATGACGCATTATTAATACTGCTCATACTAATGAAATTTTAATTAAATAATACCTATGTAAATCCTTTTCTTTTGAAATGATATTTAGTTTATGGGAAAAAAGGACTGCGTGGCTTTTTTGGTAAAGAGGAACACGTTTTTCATATGTCCAATGCCAAATTTTATCGAATGGCTCAAGCGCAAGTCAAAACTAACAAGTTTTCTTCGACGTTTAATTCCTAAAGTCCGTTTTTCACCAGGTAGAATCTTCCGTGCCGAAAACAAATCTCGCAACGTGACTGGTTCGTTTGTGACTTTTTCGCGTAGGTTTATTTTCCGCAAGGAAATTTTGCCTAATGGAAAACGGGCAAAACGAGCAAGGTAAAGGGAATACCAATTCTTTGCCTCATGCTTCCTCGGTTTTTCTGCAGGTTATTTCTGATCCTTCTAGGATTTTTCATTTTATGTACAAGCGCTAGAAATACTCGTTTCATCTATGAAAACAGCTGATGACGAGGTCAGCGTGCTGTTCCTTATAGTATAAAAAATAACTAATGTATGATCGTGAGTGCAGTTGGCGGCAATATTGCATGCTTACTTCCAAACCAATCTGAGAGGAAAGGTAGTCATTATTTGTGCGTATAATTGAAACTTAGAGTAATCTTCCAAAATATGTTGCTGAAGATGGAAGCTCGATGCTCAAACAAAGATTGAAAGGCGGTGGTAATGTTTTCTCGCTAACAACAACTATAAACTCCAGCTATACACCACAACTGCAACGATATCAACTATTTAACTAAAACTTTTGCTTGGTTGCTTTTTCGGAGATAGATTACATAAGGATAACCTTTTTATTTCCTTTTCAAATGTAAATTTTTTTCGCATTGTGATAAGGCTATTGTGATAGTCAAATCAAGCGATTGAAAACAAACAAAGTCTTACCCGAACGTTGAAGGAAAGAATATTGTATGTGTTAGTAGCTTTTCACGTTCAGCGACAACACCAAGCATGAAAACGCAACGCAGAATTGCAGAGCTTCAATTCACACGTTTTCTCCTCGAGCAACTTCACCAAATTAACATTATTTGCGTCATAGATTAAATTATTAATTACGTCACTCATGTTGCCTTTTGTTGCCGAATGTCAAGACTTCCACTACCACTACTACCACCTCTTGGAGACACTGAAGCTCGTATTTAATTGGTGGATAAAATAAACAAGGCGCATTTTAATTCCTACGCCAAGCTGATTTTTATAGCTATTCTCGTGCTAAGGTCATGTCTACTCTTTCTTTCATTTTCTCATCAGTAAAATTACATTACTAATTATAGTTGGCGACCCTGAAGCCCGTTTTCCACTTGGTCCATTTTCACGCGCGCGCGACTAGACGATGTAGAGCTGTTTTCCAGACATGAACTTTTGACATCGACGTAAAACTTTCAATCCTTCACACATTTTACAGTTTTTAAAAATATGCGAACAACTTGGCACGGATTTGTTCAAAATTCAGAGTACTGAATATTCTTCTTGCAATGTTCTTCTTGCGGTGGTTTGTAAGATAAGTTAATTTGCTAAAATTTAAACTATAGATAACAGCAATAAAGTATTAAAAATTTGTTTTTCAAATTTAATCTTTATGTGCGCTACGAACCCGTCAAAAATCGGAAATAGATGGCAACCTTTAATCTAGTAACGGGTGTTTAGGGTGAGGTTAACGACTGAATGATTTATTATTAAAAAATGCAACAACAACCATTGAGCATCTTGAAGAACCAATAGATGTCACAGACAGCATGAGATATGATCTAACCGTTCCGGAAAGTGATGTTGCGGGGCATGATAGAAAGTTTGCAGAAATGGCAGTGTGAGCTCTTCACGTGCAAAGACTTTCCGGAAATCACACAACGACGATCTAGTCCTGAACAAAATACATTAAATTGCGTGGAGAAGAAAACAGAGTACGAGACAAGGAAAAAAGAGATTTCAACAGCTCATCGAGTAAATAATGTAAATATGAGATAAAAAGAAAACATTATGGTCGAATCTGGATTCATAAATATAGATCCTATTGGTAGCTGGCACCTCTTCTGGATAGTTTCTGTAAGAGTTGGTTAGAACCTGGCTACAACTAGTGGACAACCACATGCATTGCTCAATATTTTGCTGAAAATAATGAATGCATTTTATTTTTGTTTAAAGATTTTTCACAATCAAGTTACAACCTTCAACTATACTAGCCTATAGTTTAGTACCTGCTCATGTATGAGATTCTCAATCGACTGCTGGGTGCCAGTTTGTGTATGATTTCCACCAGATCAGCAAGATATTTCCAGGCACAAAAAAAACTCATTAAGTAAAATATGACTCTGTTTCTTCTAACCTGAGGAACGGTGTAGTTGCAGACTACCTGCAAAAACGATGTCACTACCACCAAAGCGGAAACTTTCCCTCACATAAATAATTTAATTTTACTCTTCACTTCTATCCCTTTCCAAAATCGCTAGGTAGTAACATTTGATGATAGTAAACAATCGCTGCTAACGTGATTTAGAAGCAGCCACAAGTCAAATTATCTATAGCATCCCATCATTTCTGCGTTAAGCAAAGTATTTTTCATGTAAAAACTCAAACTCCCTTGATATATTACCCGTCATGATTACACAATTTAAATTTTGAACCAAAGCGATTTTTCTGGACAGAATGAAAAGAAAATTATGGGCCTGTTTATACTAGAGGCAAGACCAGGCCAGGAGGCCTGTTTATACTAGAGGCAAGAGCCAGGCCAGTTGGCCTGGACAGGATGATGATCAATTTCTCGGCATGTATCTTTCTTTTTATTTATCGCGTTGCGATTATATTGAATACATGTCAGTGATTGAGGCGGAGCATTTTTCGTCCCGTCCCGCCTAGGCGGGATCTCGCTTTCATCAACCATGACTGCGCCACAACCGGAGCAGTTTTTGACTCATACATGCACGGTCCCGTTCTGTCAGGACAAAATTATGCTGACATTGTGTTTTTCCAATGTCATATGAGATGGGAAACATGCATGTGCCCAGGACGCAAAACTTCACATAAACGAAAGATGAAAAACATCCACCCCCTCCAAAGTCCCGTCTCACTTTCTATAGAAACAGACACTACAACTTGATACCGCTGTCGAAACTTCAATACTTACGTCCATGCATACTTTCCACATGCAGGCTCCATCGACTGGTCGTACGCGGACTCTTCGACATTGCTGGAGCAGATGCGTAAAGTGGAGCATCAACTGAAAGAAAATAAGATCAAAAGTTTACCAGGGAAAATAAGAAAACAACAAGAAGTTGGAAGCAGGCAATTTATCAAATCATTTGTACACCAAAACTGCAGTAACAGACTGTATGCCGCACAGGAAGAAGCGGAGCAGTATGTCCATGTTCAGGAGAGTCGAGATTGACTGATCATTTTCAAGATAACTTTCTCCATGAAGGTCGCACTATCAGGTTCATAGGACGGATTTATAAAACTCTTAATTAAATATGTTTGAACTGCCATTTTGCAGTTAACTGGTAATTAAATCTGGAATACGCGATTCTGGTTGGTTGATGTTCTTACTGAACTATCGATGACTTTAACTACGTTTATGCAACCGGCCTCATAAAGAGTTCACCGGACCAAACACGTGATCGTACGTAGCAGCAACGAAATGGACACATTAAGGGGTTTGCTGCTGTATTTTTAAGTGAAATGTAAGTTTGCATTCAAGAACAACACTGATTAACATATTGTAACTCCACTACATTGACGTGGATGCGATATTCGCTACAAAAATAAAGCTTATTTATGCACTTGAAGTTTTATTTTCCGCACGCTTCAGAATCAGCGTTCTGCTCAGTGAGTTTCACGAACACTTGACGCTCTTCGCACGTCCGGCGACACGGTGTGCACGATTCATGACCTTATATGGTCACAATGACCTTAAGAGGAAGCGACAGTTTGCAAGTACACGTGGTTCTTGAGAACATTCAAAATTTAAAAGTTCCTCATGAACTCCATCACGTTGTGAAATTGAACAGAGTTCTGCAAAAAGTATCACTGTTTTATGATAAATACGGTTTGACATTTCCATAAAAATAGTTAAATGATTTACAAAGACTTTGCAATCACGTTAAAATTTCGTGAATTTCTGAGGCTCTTAATTGTAACTAACATATCATCATATTCCAAAAAATTCGAAAATACATGCTGCTAGTGCAGATGCATATATACTATATTTTCTACAATCTACCGCAATAAAAAAGATGGCGGCTTGTCGATTTTACCAGAATCCTTAGCGGTTCCAAATCGTTTGTAGCGACAACTGACGAAATTTGCCTGAACGGCATCAAACTACAGATGCTTCGTCTTTCTTGACAATGTTGCTGACATCGAGGTGATGCAGTTATCGCATATAAAAACTATCTGTGCAAAGGATTCTGGTAAAATCGACATACCGCTGTCATTTTTATTACGGCCAATTGTGCCCAGTCATAAGAAGTAGCTAAATTTTAGCAGTACGTTCTTGCGTCAGGATCATATATCTTTATTACTGGACTTCTATTTGTTTTCCAAATTAAAAACTAACAAAATTTCGTAACCAATATTCCCTTAGAAACTTCCTCCACTTCCGCTCGCATCCGACATGCCCTGATATTTGCCTGTCCGTCGCCTGGCGACAACCCAGTGCGTCAACCCCTCCTCCCAGGAGCTTATCACCTTTCTTTACAGTACGCTTTATCGTAGAAAACGTGAGCGCAGAGGGTGTAACGCTTAGAACTTTTACGTTACAAGCCCTTAATTACTATCAAAATGAAATATTTTCTTTTCTCTTTACTCGATTCCTCGCCCATCCGAATTCGTGATTGACCGACATCATAGACAATCCAAAAACACGTACTTTTCGTTTGTGTAGTGTGGTAACATGAAAATGTATCAAAAATATATCACTTTGGCGAGCAGTTCTATTGTCATGTAGCCATGAGCATTACTGTCTTTGTTCCAGACTATCTTACAGACCTTAATCTCAACCTAATCCTAGGTCGTGATCGCAAATACGTAACATGAACTTAAAATATCGATTTCTTAACCGGCAATACAGAGCAAAGAAACTTAATGCTTTACCTCCATCAGAAATTACTGGGTAACGAGGATAATTATAAACTAAAGTGTAACGCTTCATTACCTGCAGCTTAAAGTGATGCTTATACAAGAGTATAAAGAAGCATCAAGTTTCTTACAGATCTTTTATCAAAGACAAAGCGTCAACAATATTGAAGCAATACTAATAAGATATATTTGATAAGTTAACATTGATTACTATTGTGTAGAAAAGGTGCATATATATGCTAAGAGCAGTGTGTCAATAGGCATAACACCACACTTGCAGTTAATTTCATGCACAGGCACAAAAACTCTAGAAACAAAAAAACACACCAAAGAAAGACAAAGGACAAAGAACAAAAGATTTCAAGGCGAAAGGCAAATAAAGGCCACATTAGTAATAAAAGTAGTTGGCCATTATATACTCTTGGTCTGTTAAAATTTGAATATCAAGTGGTCCCATGAAAAAACTATAGGCACGCAACATAAATGCGTGAGCTCGCATGGAGCAAGTGATCCCAAATGCTAATAAGATACCTCTATAATCTATACAAGATATGATCTACTACAAGAACTTTATTTCGAACCATGGGTTCCAGCTATTGTTCCAGCAAGTCAAGAATAGTCTGAAATACTTTCATTCGATCGATTCGGAAGAAACACACAATGTAGTTTGAAACGCATAGGATGAATTTATTTTACTTTGTGGATGCACAAACTCTTCAGTCGCAAAGTTCTTTGTTTCTCGGAGCAGTATTAACCCTGGCCTTACATTGGTCCAATATTACGTAATTTCGCAAACAAAACAATGGACACAATAATTCAAGATCATCATGAACCACTCGCTAGAGTCATGAGAAATGTGTCAATGGCCGATTACAACATATTTACGTAATCAAAACCACACTAAATTTCACGAAAATAATACCAGAGACTGGTTTTCATTTGGTCAAAATAGTTGGAAAGATAAAGTGACGATCTTTCCAAACAGCCGCATTAAAACAGATTCAATCCAATTACTAGCAAAGCTATTATAAGTAGATAATATGAATGTTTTCTATGAGATTTAAGGCTAAGAGGATAGAATATTTTGGCTGTTGAGAGATATCGTGACTCTTCGTGTACGACAATTACAACTGACCATATGACATACAGCCTTAAGGCATTTGTATACTTCTTTACATGTCACACTCATCCGGTTAAACAACGTATGTGTATACACAGTATGGTATACGCAGACAAGGTCTATATATTCTGCCAGCTTTCATAAATGAGCTGTGCATGTTGGAACGTCCTCACTGTGCAAAAGTTGTTACAAGACGAACAAAAAGAAAGAACGAAGATAATCAAAATTTCCACTGGCCATTGCTGTTGTATGATAACCGCCACGTAGACGCCTACGCTCGTGTCTGGAAGCCTTATACCAAAGCTCACGATTTACAACACTTTGTCTAGGAACAGACGTTTAATGCACCAATTATCTAGGTAATTATTTAATTGCAGAGAAGCAATGACGTGCAGATAGCGCTCGTAGTCTTGACTACATCTAGAGGTCCAAGGGCAACGTGAGTCTCAGACTTTTAACTCTATGTTATACTCAAAAGCGTAACTGAACTATAGAAAGCAGAACAAAGAGGGCAAGACGTGAAAGTTGGCGTCGATGGTTACGCGTCCTTGCCTCAGTTGCATGCTTTTTGCACAGCGATGCTCTACTGAATAGACACAATTACTGAAGAGCCTAAGACGTTTTTCTAAAACATTTTCCTTTGCAAAACACTCTTTGCATGTCATCGTGTTTGCAAGCGTCCCCGAATGCCCACGCTATAAATATCTTGTCACCACAGCTTTTACAGTACTGCATGGCAGTTCTTCACATAACCTGCATGTTCGTGCTGAGATGAAGTTACGCTGAACTTGGTTTCTCGGGTGACCGTGTGTTCACAACACTAGTGTTATGGAAGAATCTTTATAACAACGAACTCAATTGCACAAACTGTCTAGGCAATTTGCAGGCTGCAAATGACGTACGTATATTGTGCACTTGCCCATGCACATATAATCATAAAAGAACTGTGCACAACATGATGACAAAGTCTAAGAAAAAAGCAACGACAGCATAATTTTCTTGGAGCGTGCTTCCTATACGCCTTGTTTCCATATGGTCGTAACTGTCGTAAAGACAGAGTAACGATCTTTCTAAACAACCTATATAGAACAGTGTCAAACTAATGATTAGCAAAACAATTTTTACTAGATATGTATTTTTTCTATGTGATTTACTGTGGCCGTTGTTAAGAGACATCGTTTATCTTCTTATAGGACAGTTACGACCATGTGGAAACAAGGCTTTAGGGCTGCTTAGCAAAATCGTCACTCTATCTTTACGACAATAAGAACGATATGAAAACCACTCTTTATCTGCATGATTTTTTTTTATTTCCTTCGATCATCAAATATCTTCAATCGTTTTCTGTATTTTCCCCTATTTGTCATAAATAATTAAATCGACATTTTCCCAGATTAACCTATAATTCTGTCGAAATTAGCAATAGCTTTATTACCTTATAAAATATCTTTCCAGTAACTGCATTTGGCGACAAGTACTCCATTACATCGATCAAGTGATAAATATTTGCACAATTTAACCTTGTCAGTTTTGATATGCATATTTTTCACTAAGCTTAGATCAATGTGAAGGATTGCAATTTCCTCTATAACTTTATAAGGTAAACTTCAAAATGTGTATTGTTTACGTTCGCCTAATTTTTTCTTCAATTCAAGTGATCATTTTAGTCTTATGTTCTTCATGATCATTCTTAAAGACTTCATTGTTCAATACTTCATTCTTCTAAGACTTCATTATTTTATTAAGACTTCAATCTTAGCGAGTACATTCTTTTGAGACTTCATTACATTGTAATGTAGATGTGGAGTTATCGCTGATGTTCTTCAGTACAAGTTAAATATTTTTCACTTAAATTATTTGCAATGACTCTTACTTTTTATATCTATATATAGTATACTTTTCTTCACAAACTTATAGTCGCTTTAAATTGCGTTTGGTCGGAAATACGTCTACCACCTCCCTATATTTCTTTAGATCATCACCACCAAAACCAACCTATTTTCCTCTTAGAAAGTAGTCTTGTTCACTTCATCCCAATATTTTCCTGCAGCCAGGGCCAAGGAGAACCTTTATATACTATCTGTTTTTTTCGAAATACATTGTTTATGTGGACAGATGGTTTCTTATCCTTTTCTTGAAATTATACCGTTGCTCAGGTTACTCATTTCTTCTTGGATACGTTTAACCTCTGTAAGAATGCATAGATATTTTCCCGCCATTCAACTGAGTACGCCATCAATCTCAAGACAGTAGCATCGTTCATTTCAATGATCTGAATATTTCACTTGCGTCAAATGCAAGAAATTAGCAGCGTCATTTCCTATTCTCCATGACCTCTTCTTGTCGAAATCTGTATTGTTTAATGTGGTCGGAAATGTTTTATCTTTTTCTTCAGTTGCAGTAGAAGCTGTTTTTCTTTTCTGTCCTCAGTGCGTTCCCTGCAAATGATTGTCATTACTCTTGTTTTGCCAAACCGCTCATTTCATTTGTTGTACTTTAGCTGCTAATTATACCCCGATAATTGACGATTCGAGCATTGGGTGACATCTCTGGCGAAATGCAATAAAGCAATTATGTTTATAGTATTACTGTTGGTAAAACTGTAATATGAGGTGACATTGGTTAGTCTCACACATCATTGTAGGTGACATTAGAAGAGCTTTGTAGATTTGGCAACAGAATCGACTGCAACTTTTAAATTTTTTTTCTCTGCCAGTTTTATTTCAACTTTCATCCATTTCACTTTCGTCCATTTATTGTTTACGGATTTATATGATGTTTCGGTCAGTGACAGAAAAGTTAAACATAATCTGACCGAACGAAAACGTGTTATTTCAAACGAACACAAAGTAATTCAAAATATCACCTGATCCCCCGTTTACACGAGGTACCGGATTCGCGTCGTCACGACATCAAGCTCAACAATAAAAAGACGAATGTTGAGCACTTAAAACTGCAAAAATAGAATTAAACAAAAATTGTAAGCCTAAATCGTTTCAAGAGTAAACAGGGCCGCAAATGATTGAATACATCACTTCGACGAACCAGTCCGTGTGGAGTGGAGATGAGTTTGGGGGTGAAAATTATAGATACAAAACCTGTCTAGGTA
>JAODVM010415167.1:0-10062 GCA_025400095.1 Phenganax marumi
ATTCGCGCGAAATCGCTTTGAATACCGAATTTCGTCTACTGCGAGTCATGCCGAATGACGGAAGTGCAGAATGACAGTGCTGCAAAATAACGACGGTATAGCCGAAGGACGACGGTATTGCCGAAGGACGACGGTATAGCCGAAAGACGACGGTATTGCCGACTGGCGATGCAACATAATGACCTTCTGGAACGATCAAATGACTTAATGCAATGGCATAATTGCATTTATTCATTTTGGCGGTAATCACCCCTCATATACTCGTAGTAAGCGTGCCGTTTGCCACTTAAGAACGACTTAAATTCCGAGTAACAAAACCGATGGCCAAAACAACCAAAATGGCGGCTGCTCGAAACAGGTTTGTTAGTGTGTGTTTTCTGTTTTTTAAGTTCTATGAACGTTAAATAAATTGATAAAGTGATATAGGCACTCACTCGCTTCGCCATTTCTACTGGTGTCTTCTCACTTTTATGTATTTTGTATTTACCCGTTCGTCGTTTACGAGTAGACCTTGGTTTACCGCGGGAAAACGTAAAGAAATTACGGGTAAAAATGCTGACATCAGCAAAAAGTGCAAAACAAAATGGCGATACCCATACCCTTGCATCAAAGACGGGGTATCTTAAGATGTCTAATGTTTTGATCATGTCATTTGGCATCTCAACTAGCTTTCTAAGTTATAGTTTTTGGTGGTTCTCATGTCCACGTCATCGGCGCCATGTTGAATGAATTTGACCAATGATATTCCTTGTTTGCAATTCAAATTTCATCCAACATGACGACAATCTGTTCTTCGAATCTTGAGGGTCGTGGTTTCACTTAAACACCATCTGCTGGCTTCAAAGCAATGCCAAATGCCTAATATTTTTACCGTATCTCGATTTGAGCAGCTACACTGGCAATTTCGAGAATAGCTGCTGCATAGAGTTTCGACTGTTATTAGTGTTATAGAAAATTTTACCTAAACAGACCAATCCAGGGGTGAACCAAACTATGATCGCTTGCAGCATTGCTTAGCAGAACGTTTTCCGTCTCACTGACTGGTAGTGCCAGGTCCCCTCCCTGAGCTTTGCAATCTTCTCGGGCGGCGTACCATGATTTTCCCATCCTTTGAAATAAGTAACAACCCATACGAACTTTTTGCCAACCACATGGACACGGCAAATCTGAAAAGAATGAGATTGCAACACAGTTACCTTTTTCCTTCAATTAAGCACTCCGGCCGCTTATAGTGTTGAGGTAGCCTCAAGGCTCACCGTCTACAATCTCCAAATCACATGATTGAAAACAACTTATTCCATAGTTGTGCCCCACTAAAACGAAAGCTTCGTTTTAAGTAGTGAGTGCCTGGCTTGGATAAACTTAGCTTTGCCTCTGAATTTCTTAGTACATCCCGTGCCACGACTAGAGGCCAAACACTAACCGTACCAGCCGGCTTATATGAACAGGCCTAAAAAGACCAATGGATTGCTTGCTTTCGCTATTTTGGGCGAGATATTTTCCTTACCTTTGGCAAGAGAGACTTGCACAAGACAAGCAACAGTAACGGTGAACAATAATTTTAACATCGTTTCTTCACTAGTTCTTGATTCTGGAGTTTTTATGGAGACTGCAATTTGCAAGAGTATTTACCGTCTACCGCATTTAAGCTGCGCGCTATGCCTTATATATCATTGTGTTATGCAAATGAAACAATAACAACAGATCGGACAGGAAGATGAAATGTTGAGAACATGCTGAAAACATTGACGTATGCGAATAAGCGTGGGATTCAGTGAAACACGCGAAACAGGAACAGCAACTTTACAAAACAGAGGACAGCCTTTATCCGAATATTGCACCCACAGAGAACAGCCTTTTTCCGTGCGATATTCAGGATATCGCAGGAATATCATGGTAGCTTCGTCATTCTTTGTATTACGATCGAGGTCCGATTAATGGCGAATTTACCTCATCACCCTAATGTATGCCTAAACTTAAGAGGGAATATCTTTAAAAAAGTCTTGGTTACAGAGGAGCAAAATTGTGGAATAGCCTTCCTGACGAACTAAGAAATATTGATCAATCTCTTAGGAATTTAGTTCAAGTGTGTAGTGTTGTGGGCACTAGACTGAAAATGATGCGATGCATTGTAACGCCTGATGGCCTGGTCTAACCACGGATCCTCGCAGATGAAACTCAGATTTAACTTCAACGCAATCACGTTTATTCCGCCATGTTCTAACTCTCCCTTGTTGCCTCCCCCCCCCCCCCCCCGTAGCCCAAACACTACATGCATGATGGGATTAAGTGACAGAAGAACACGTGCGAGATGTATGGATAAAGTGTATGAAGTAGACAAGGCGTATTTTTGAGGAAATAAAGCATGCTGTCATGTATGTATTAAATACAAGGCTACACTATAAGGTGCACGACACAACTGGCCTGTTAGTTAAAGTTAAAGAATTAATCAATTGTTAATGTATTTATAGCACGTGCAATTGTATTTTGTAATTGTTAGTCTAGTGTTTGTTAAATTTGTAAATCATTGTAAATTTTGGATTTGTAATCCATGCATCTCTTGGAAACCAGCTTCTGCTGTAGGGGTTAGCGTAGTTTAATAAAGTTTTTACCTAAAAAAGAAATATTATACAATAGGTACGATTAACGTCTAATCGTACCACGGGATGATTAGTTGCTAATCGGTAACAATAATATTTCAAAGTGATAGAATCGTATTGAGGTCGATAAGTGATGAAATGTCTCTCAATTAAGCCTCCGGAGTTTTAGTAAAATTCCCTGGCCGCTGCTGTGCGCCTTGGTAATTTTACCAAACCGCCCGCGCCTTTCGGGCACATAAGGCCCGTTTACACGGGTAATTTTTGCTGCGAATTAGTCCTTTTAACGTATGTGATCGAGTATGTTGATTGGCGGTTGCATTGGGACAATTGTTGGACCAAGTATATTCCGAGGCATTTAGATATTATTGTTCAAGAACGCGTCAAATACTTAACAAAAGCGAGGTGAATTAGTTGGAATGTTGTACAGAATTTATTAATGAAGTTCTATAGTTATCTTTTTAAAAATGATATACGATAAATGCCCTGAGCATGCGTACATGTGAATCAGCTACAAATACGATATCGCGCCTGTGCATTGTTTTCTTATATTTAATAAAAACTAGCTATTCAGCTACAAAAATATTATATGTTTGTTATTCTTTCTTTCTGTGTATGTTGTGTACTCTGTGTATGTTATGTGAAGTGAATGAGAAAATTATTGCACTCAGTTTTTGCAAAATATCGCCGGTGTTTGCCATAAATATATCACGATATTTTGCTCGACCTCGTACAATAATAGTATATTCGATGTGTAGAATGTCTTCTAAATTTGCTGTTCCTGTTTCGCGTATTTTACTGCATCCCACGCTTGTTGATGTACGTCAATTCTTCGCGACTTAAGCCACTGTACACGTTTATTTGTTCCAACAACTTTTTTAGGATTAGTTGTTATTAAGTTCTGCAATATTATCGTAAATTTATGAGCTAAACTCCCCTCTAAACTGCTCAATTTTATGTCGTGACCATGCGAATCCGGGACCGTGTAAACGGGGCCTAAGGCAAATTTCCATTCAGTGGAAAACGTCGCGCGATCGGCATTTTGCGAACGCTTTCTTTTGAGATGTGAACCAGATCCAATGATATGCGTTTCGCTTCTAAAGAAAGCGATTGCAAAATGTCGATCGAGCGACGTCTTGCACTGAATGGAGGTCCACCTTAACACTGATTTAGGCAAAGGCAGAGATGTGGAGAACTGGGGCTGATTGTTCGACAGTTGGATAGCGCTATCCGCTGAAGAGTGACCTCTTGTAACCTTCGTAATATTTTCCACTGATCGTAAAAACATAATACATATCACAAGTGATATCGATAGATCAAAGTCTCTACCATTTATATTGTTGACCAAAATTTTTTGGGCATTTTTTGTCCAATTTTATGAACGCTGAAAAATTCACTATCCATTGGATAGGGGCGCTATCTATCCAACTTTCAAACAACAGGCCCCAGTTATAGACTTGAAGTTTTTCTGTCCATGCATGATAACTGGTTCAAGAATCCTATATCGGTGGAAGAATGCAATTTTGACTAACACTTCAGTTTAGATAATAAGTGCTGGGTCAGGTCGTTTTGTAATAATATTAGAATCTTGAGAGGAGAAATAATTGGGAATCTAGATACCCTTGTACATTTATTCATTTTATTCTCGTCTTTTATTAGACATTGTGAATAACTGAGCACATAAACACTATAGTGGTAGACAGGCACATACAACGTAGACAACTATGTTAATAAAATACAAAATTTTATTAAAACCTCGGGTAAATCTAAGGTTTCAGAATTTAATGGAGACACACACACATTTGTGGCAAGCGCAACAGTTTGATATCAATATAAATCTGTTGCGAAAAAAATTTTCCCTGCTTTATAGGCGATGAATTTCTGCAAACTAAGGCAATCTGACGGAAAGTTTTTTCGGCATCTTGTGAAAATCAACGTTTATTTAACATTTCCCGCTACTTGCCAGAAATCGGCGCGTGCGTATTGAAAACATCAAAAAGCTTAGGACTAGGAATAGCCCGAGCTGCACATTTGTGACTCCTTAAGCTTTGTGCATACTCCACAGTGTAGTGGTCTAGTGTAAATTGTGGTGTAAATCAGTCTTAACAATGTTATTGAAAACGTTCTAGCCCCCCAGCAAGAACTTCCTCAGTGAGAAACACCAACGGCTTACAGTTTTTTTGTCATAAATTCAAGCTACACATATTCTCAGCAAGCTATATTGACATTCCTGCTGAGAGAGTAATTAACTAGATGCTGTCTTGCTGACTCAGTTTGACCTGAAAACAAAAACGCGTAGGTTGTTTAGTTGGAAAAAGCGTGACTGGAATTCCAAGGTTAAGAAAAAAGCAGCACCCTGTTGAATTCGTTTAGGAAATTTACGCGGTGCTACAAAATATATTATCAATGAAACTGGTCGTATGGACCTTTGATTGCCACAGTTTCATGGGGTTAACTATTAAGCCTATGCCAGAAGTTTACTTTGAACCAAATTTTGGTTAAATGTAGCCTGTTGTGTTACCAGCGTAAATTATATATTTAAAAACTGATAGATTAACATGCATATTGAATCTTTTTATTGTAAGCGCACCTGTAGTGAAACATTCCATATTACATAATTCAACGAACAAAGTACCTAATCGTCGATAAGACAGTTAAAATGCAGGCCTCACAAAGACAACATTTTTGTGGACAAGTTCACCATGTCATTACTGATACTTTACTTCGGATTAGTAGCAACCATTGCGACGGCCGAAAAGCCCGGCAACGACTCTGTCCGCACATTAGACGATGTGAACAACAGCAGCATCTTGGAAAAGGCGAACAGCACTTCCAACGAAGAAAACAATTGTCAGTTACCTATAGTACAAAATGATATTAAAAAGATCATTGAACAATCAGACAGGAACTGGGCTAATATAATTGATCTTTATTTCTTTAACTCTATCAACAACGACAAACTGTTTGGTCACATGGAGATTGCATTAGTGAATCGCATTGGTCGAGAAATTCTTTATACGCTTGACGACCAACGCTACAGTCATAATTATGGTGCTTGGGCATTAGAAGCTGGCAGGAAAAGCTTTGATTTTCACGTTGAGAAACGTGTTAAAGGATGTAGCAAAAATTCAGAGTTCGTTGTGGCTGAAAGTATTTTGAAACAAATCGTTTCAAGGAAAGAAAATTCGCAGAATTTCGAAATTTGTATTCTAACCGACGAAAACCGCAACTTTAAGTCATTAGATCTAGTTAGTTTTTTTCATCATTCAATAACGACGGGTCGAATTTGTTGTCGTGTCTCCGACGCCAATTTGACAAACTTCCAATACGACTGTAAGGCGATTACTTCAGTTCTGCACCAAACTGTTTACTTGCGGATACTTTTATTTCTATTGATGCTATCGCTTTCAATTTACGGCTGCTTGATCGTACGCGTGCTTTGTCGTCACACCATGTTGGATATTCTCATTCCAGACTATCACACACTGCAAGAAAGCACCACGTCATTACGTTCCATATTTCTTCAGATTATTTGGAGACAAAAGACACTAACTTTGATTCGCAAGGCTATATTTCTTCTCGCTTTCTCATATCATCTTTATTTTTGTTCCTATATTTTCAAGGCATTAAATGCTTTTTTACTGGTTTACATGCTATTTGGTGCATTTACTCCCCAGACATCCCTTGAATATATGGAAAAACAACTAAATAATTGCGATGGCCAAGACGCAAGGAATCGAGCAGTCTATTCTACAGCAAACCTTCCCCATATTTCTTCAGTTCTAACTGTGGTTTTTGGATATATATGGTCCCTAGGGTATCCAGTACCAATTTGCCTAGTGCTGTTTTTGCTCACACTTCCGCTGTCAGTTATTTTAATGTTTCTTTCTCCGCCAGTATATTTGGTAGCAAACGTTTCGTTGCTGGTAGCACTGGAATATGACATTGATAACGAAAGCAATCAACATCTAAAAGTTGGATTATTTGTTGTTGACATGCTAGCATTAGCGACCTTTGGGGCAACACAATTTCACACTTTTTTAATGTTTTCATTCTCTTTATTGTCTCTCCTGTTGGGATTGCTTCTAAATCTTTCTTACTTTCTTCCCCATGTTGCTTCTTTTTCTGTCTTTGCCTTCTACGGCTATAGCTACTGGGTGTCCATGGAAGAGAAATACTTTTTGTTAAAGTTTTTGATCTACAAAGCCTGTCTGGACGAACCAAAGGATGGCAAACCTGCCCCTAACCGGAGCACAAATTCTAACGAAGACGATGGTGATGTCCATGTGAGCACTAATAGAGGTTTACTGACAGAGAATGGCAACCCTGGCAGAAATCGTAACTTAAAAGCTGGTGATGCGAATGTGGGCAAGGATGAAGAATTATTGTCTGTGGTGTCTAAAAAGCTTTATGAAGCCATAAGAAGAAGATTACTGCCTTACCATGAAAACGTATCTTGGACATGTCTGAAATTGGTTTCTTTAGGTATGACTTCGTATGGAATTTACCAACTACTACAAGTTTTCCAACAATTGAATATTACAACTTCAGTTCAAGTCGCCGTTACAGCAATTATTAGTATCGTACCAAAGGTGTTTGACACGATAGCCTTGACACGTGGTATGGAAGGAAAGAAGGAAGCGTGGAAAGAGGAGTTACAACTAAAAGTGAAACATATTTTGAAGGAAGAAATAAGTAAAGCAGATAAATATCAAAAGAAAAAGCTACTAAAGACAAAATGGACAATACCTGTCGAGACGGATCCAGCGGCGGAAAATACTAGTGCTGAAAACCGGCAGTATGAATCAGAAAACCGGCAGTATGAAACTAGCTTGTAAATTACTGGCATACATAGACATATAGCAATAGCATTAAGCTAGGACGGTCGCATCAAACGTTTCCTATATATCTTAATCTTTTTCTAATATTGTCGTCAAAGTATATATATGCACATATATACCCGAATTTATTTAGTTGGGAAGAACTTGGTAAAACTTGCTCTAGATCAAAATCTAGCTCAATTTGTAGTAATAGTCAGACTTGTAAGCCATAATTGACACTGTTCAACGGATATTAAACTGTGTATTACAGCACAGAATAAACACTGACAAATCTGGCCTTTGATCATATTGACCACACATAGCTTGCTCGTTGTAGATGGTAACGTATTGTGGACCTGATCAGTCTGTAGTTCCTTCTCATCAGTTGCTATTGCTGTCATCCAAACAATATCCTGACAGTCAGTTGTTTCACTGCCTTGCCAAATCTGTATTCCTTCTATAAATAACAAAGCTGCCGAAAGGAAATAGCCGGTTTCCCTTGCTAGATATTCCGATTGTAATTACCATAAGTTTTGGGAACGTTTTGTTGCCAATCTCACGTCCGAAAGGCATTCTGCATTCTGGCACGTGTATTAAAAGTATGGAATAACAGGAACCTGCTCTGAACCCGCGATATTACGGCATAAAACTACTTTTTAGCAATACCATTCCTTGTTAAACATACCCAGGTTTGTATAGAGGTTTTAAATATATGAAGTTCAGTAATCAACCAATCGGCGCGAGGTATTGGGAAATGCCAGTTTTTGTGATAGTTAGAAAGCCATTAAGCCAAACGGTGCAAAATTTTATCAGCACCACGGTGCCATTTATTGCCCAAACTGCTGAAATTTAGATCGATTTCTAAAGCTGTAGTAACTTTTATATGCAAATTATGCATGCCATTCTCCATGCGGAAAATTTCCACAATCTGCGAATCTAGCAAACAAATGTATCAATAGCAATTATTATGGTTAGATGCAAACGAGATGCAAATGAGTTGGAAAGTATTATGTATAGACAAAATTTCACAAAATTTTGAAATAGGAAAATCTATTACAACAGCCTGAAAGAGCGTCCTGAATTTAGTAAAACTGAGAAGTTTGGTTGCAAAATGTTGTAAAATAAGGAATATATAGCCGTGCAAAGTTGACAAATTTTGTATATTTTTCTATTACGCGCGGGAAATTGATATATCAATTTCCTGCGCGTAATAGAAAGCTATACAAAATTCGCCAACTTGCTCGGCTATGTTTTCCTTATTTTACAACATTTCGCAACTAAACTTGGCAGTTTTACTAAATTCAGGAGGCTCTTTCAGGCTGTTATAAAAGATTTTCTTAATTCAAAACTTTTTAAAATTTTTTCTAAAAGGTTCAATGTCCATTTGAAATACTTATCGAAGATTTTTTGTTAAGGCAACGTCTTGTTCTTGTGGGATATACTCTCACGACAGCATGTTATGATTGAATCTCTCCGAATTATGATCTCGTTATAAGCAACGAAAATTTCGACAAACATAGCGGGTTCATATTTGGCGAGTAGATCATGGCGCTGCCGCTCAGTGTTCGCAAATTATTGACTTGATTTTAATCGAAAACGGTTGACTGTCTGGACCTACTTGAGCGAGAAAACTCAAAAAAGTAGTTGGTCTGATGATCTCTAATTGATTGTTCAGATGGACGGTATAATCGTTCTCTATGGACTCTGCTCTCGGAATTAAAAAGTCCATGCAATAATGATATCAATTGACTGGTGATGTCATATCACAGAATGCCGATATTTCCCCTGTGCAGTTTGCAATACCGTTGTTCTTTATATGTTTACTATAGCGATTGCACGATATTAATGAACTGAGTTACACTTGGTCAAGTCGTTCTTTATACTTTAACTATTTTTTAAATATTGCTTACACAGTATTTTAAGATTTTGTTTGAGAACATTTATCTTGACGTGATGACCTACTTCCGTCTTCCCCAGGTTTGACTGTTTGCAAGATGACTAACTTTGTTTTGATAACTGGAATTTTATTTGATCTACCATATTTGTGTAGAGGTAAGTCGTTAAAATATTGATTGCAGACAAAGAGGATGCGGGTACTATAGATGCAGATAATTCCAGCCACAATAGTTGTAACATTACAGACGTAGAAGTCGAGGGTTCAGGTGATTTCCAACGTGCTGTGGCCATGGTTTTTGTGTCGATCGTTAGGAGGCTCTCGTTCGGAATATATACTAATCGAGCTATATACTTTTAGTTACACGATAACTATGATTTTCTCACCTAGATAGACATCTGTCAATCTAAATCACACGTTAAATTGATCCTCCTCTTCCAGGACAAATCAATCCACCGTCTCGTGGTAGCGCTTTCGTTGCTGCTCCTGGTGAAGATGTACATATAGGATTGGACATTTCAAGTTGATGATCCAGGAGGAGTTACTGGTCGCTTGTGGCATTTTACAAGCAGTGATGGTTTATCAACAGAACGTCTTATTGCTTTTACGCAACGTCCTGGAGTTATTAGAGAGTTTTAGCAAAGAGTACGAGTACGAGTACGAAATTCGTCATCTTTGCACGAAGCACTCGATGCACGCTTACGCCATTTCGTGCTGACGCGACGAAGTCGTAGCAGGCCCAAATCTGAGT
>JAODVM010415178.1:0-10060 GCA_025400095.1 Phenganax marumi
TACGGTTAGCATACCGTTTTCAAACTCTTACGGTTAGCGTTACGGTTTCGCATTTTTTTATACCGGCATCGTGTGAAGGCAACCCCTAAAAGTAAGAATTTCGTACCGTTTTCAAACTCTACCGGTATCGTGTGAACGGGGTCTAAGATAAACAGAATATCTGAAAAAAGAGGTAGTCGCACTTCAGCGCGTTATTACATCAATTATTCGGCTTGCGAACAAAATTTCTGCGTTTCGGAAAGACCAAGTTTTTAACTCTTGAGTTGCGCGTTTTTCATGCCAAATGACGAGAAAATGAGCAAATACGAATCCGCTGAGAATGCTAGTCAGAATCACGTATCGTCACCTCGGTCCCTAATTAAAGCAGTGCACAACAAAAAGAAAAGCAATTAATCAAGAAAGTGTCATAACTTACATTTGATTTTACAACACGTTTATTAATTTTATTCCTGATTAAAAAATATGCCTGAAGGGAGTTAGTTATATCAATGGCGTAATACACAGCTCTCAACAATGAAAATATGCGATTCTAATAACAGTTTTTATCCGACTCTTATTCGCTCATTTTTTCTCCATTTGGCATGAAATCCGTGTCATTCAACAGCTAAAAGCCTGATCTTTCCGTATATGCAAAAATTTCATTCACACGCCAATTAGTTCAGCCACAGCGACGCGCTGAAGTCCGTTTACCTTTTTTTGAAACATTCTGTAGAACCTCTCTCGCGAATATCCTCATCTAAGGCGCTATGAAAAAACTCATGAAAACACCCGCAGGATGAAAAATTGGCAAAAAAAACATAAGGGAAGAAATTATACACCCAATCAAACCATACAAAATGTGATTACATAGATTCAATGACCAGAGTAATGGGATGGTTTCACAGACTTCATTTGTATCACGTCTATCAACTGAATAAATGGCGATACGCCGATGAAATTCCCCCGTGAGAACAGGCCTTAAGGTTGCACTACTTTTATTAATATCATATATTTAATCGTATTGTCTACTGACGTAATCATTCGTATCAATTGGCATTGCGTGACTGTTTGGAGTGATTGTCTTAAGTTGAGGAGTTAATAGTGCCCTGTGGCTATGGCCAATAAAAGAGCCAGCGTGCATACATCATCTGAACAAATGTCTATAACATAGCCCTAGTCAGGTGACCTCATTGTTTTTTAATGTCAATACATAGAAGTTTTTCAAACAAGCTTTAGTTTCTAGTGAAACCATTTCAAGTTTTCTATACGTTTTCTGAAAACTATATACAACAAAATAACATTATATAAAAGCTATCTTAAGTTCTTTTTAAACTCAGTTTCTGTCCGATTTTTGTAGATCGAGTGACTGCTTCTAAGTGGTTGGTATTTTCATTGTCACTGGCACTGGCCCAGTCCAAGCAGGTGTCCATACACAATTAATTCCCCCCATATTAGCTTGTCTTAAAAAACATTTCAACATATGACCAACTGTACTTATGCTGGATAGCTTTATCAGTTCAATAACCTGTTCTCCTAAGAGTAAGGGACTAGTTAAAGCCATTTTTTGATGACTCAGTGTATCAACACGCATGTATTCAATAACAGCCTTCATAACAAATATTTCATAAAAATCTCCTCTGCATTCTTTTTCAATATGGCATTATATCACAACATGGGGACCCCAAGGATTAAAGAGTTGTTACTTGGCAACTGGTATTCATCCAACTGTAGTCTAGTGTGATGCATATTTCTGAGTTTCTATAGCTCGGTATGAATAAGATGTCCTAAACCATAGAATATCTAAACTACAGTCACTTATTCAGCAGCAGTGCAAAAAAACCACCCACAATTGAAGACAATTACAAAATGTTAAAAAATTTTCTTGTACCCTGACAAAAAAAAACAACTGATGTGAAATAGAACATCATAACAAATTAGGGTGCAAGGATAATCCACACACTAGATTCAAAGTGAGAAAAACTTGTTTGAATAAAACAGCCTCATGTAACTGTTTAATAATGCAAATATTTAGACAGAAAAAATTATTTGGGGTTTAATGAAAACGATCCTTTACTAAACAAACGCATTAACATCTCAGCTAAAACTAGAGCTACATAGAAGCCATGACAATTGTACTTGTCAAAACGAGATTCTTGCATCAATCATATTTTCCACACATTATGTGCAGATCTATTTCACTATGTCCAATGCAGGATCTTAATTGCAGGGGTGAAAATCAAGTGATCTAAATAGGTTAACCGAAATCTTCAGCATACAGACAACATATTTGTGAATAGGAGCAGTTATGAAAAAAGCAACTACAAGCCACCTGCTAGGAATAGAACCTGCAATGCCAGAGCAATGCTCTAACCATTGAGCTAGAATGTCAGTTGCCACAATACACATTGTGGGTGAGCACCCTTGCACAGCTAATTTAGGGAAGATTAGCTAGCATGATCCCCTGGAGGAGCTCTAATGCCATTTGGCTAATGCTGAAAAATGAATGTTTTTTATGTATAACAGGCTTTATTGAAATTGAAGTAAAAATATGGTTACATGTTATACAATTGATTAACAGCATACAAGCAATACACCTGTTAAAATGCTTGTTTACATAATACCATAAAATAATCTACATTGTGTAGTATATCTGTGCTTCATTAAATTCCTCCTCTAAAAATTGCCTAGTCATAATACAGACAATGTCAACTAATCTTGTACAGTATGCACAAATGCAAGCTACTTGAACACAATATGGATCACCTTTTACGTAGAATATAAAACAGTACTTCTCAGAGCTACGAAGTATTATGTTGCGTTGCTTTGTAGTTAATAATTAACCCACGACAAAGTTGTAACTTGTAAACATGGTGAATCAACATAGCCTTTATCAGTAGTCTACCAGGTGTAGGTTATAGTTTTGTTGACAAGCTTTCTCTTGAAAGTGCGTTTTTTACACCCTTATTTACTAGAATTATCCTGCGGTTACCCAAATATTAGAAAAAGCCAAACCCTTACGTAATAAAACGGATTCATTGAGTTTACTTTTTTATATCGCATCTTTCACAACAAACTCTCATAAGCAATTTTTAAGTTCACCTGGCCAACAAAATGATAGGGTTGCGAAAACACAGATGGCTAAAAAATGTAGTATCATGGAAGTAAAATCGAAAAACATTTAAGTAGATAAATTATTCAAGCGAAACTAAACAGTGAAACTTGACATTGCGAAGAGGTCAAATTCTAAAGGCCAACGTGTATCAAAGCACGCTTCAGAGGAATGAACAGTAAGTACTCTACGCTAAAATATTGTACAGTTTCGGGAAGAAATGAGTATGTAAATTTTATGCTGTAGGCCTGAAATCGGAATAGCATTGTATTCAATCTAAACAATGCGGTCTCTCTAGGTGGCAATATACAAAATATGCATAAAAACTAACCTTGAAAGTCGACTTTCTGAAACCTCGTTTGAAGAGGAAATTTTGGTTTGCCAGAGTACATCGTGTTCGCTTTCTCCGGGAGATATTCACGCACGTAATCCTGATCTCTTTGGGATACTTCTATCGTGTGAATTATTAGTTCTAATTGTTCTAAATCGTTTTCTCCTTCAAAAATCGGTCTTCCCAAAAGCATCTCAGCTAAAATACAGCCAGCAGCCCAAATATCAGAGCCAGTACTATACTGAGCTGTACCCAATATAAGTTCAGGAGCTTTGTACCATAGACTAGTCGAACAAATGGTCTGTGAGTTGCCATGATTGTATTGTGGATCTACAACTTTCGAATGTCCAAAATCTCCGATCATTAACTGTAATGAATCGACATTAACCATAATATTACCAGGCTTTAGATCTCTATGCAATACATTTGCCGAATGAATATATTTGAGTCCTCTTAAGAATTGATAAAAAAATAACTTGATATATTCATCAGAAAGTTTCGTGCTCTCAATAACTTGTCTTAAATCAGCGTCTAACAGTTCTTGTACTAAATAGATACAACTTGTATCCCGAAAATTTGCGGGTGAGATTTCAGATACGTCTGTACCGTCCGAAACAATGGCATTTAGTAATCCAACTATATTCTCATGTTGTAGCCGTCTGCGTATACGAATTTCTCTCAAAGTTCCTCGACATTCATCCTTATTTGCCACCGAAATACGTTTAATACACACAGGAAAATCAAATCTTGTATCAATGGCCGACAAAATTCTGCCATTTCCACCGGCTCCGATTTGTTTTATTTGAGCAAAATACGGCCCCAAAGCCCCAGATAAAGTCCTTTCGAACATTGTTGCGTGTTGAATTACTTGGGTTTAGCGTAGGTTTAAAACACAACGTTCTATTTATCGCCATGATCCATAACAACGAACTAATACTCCTCAATAAATGACGCTTTCTTTTATAAATTTACCTTCCGTTCTAAAATTCGCCGGTAATCTTAATACGAGCAATGTGATTGGTCAAAATGGAAAAGTATTTCTAACTCGAGAAATGATTGGTGGACATTGGAATGTAATAAATGCATCCGAAACGTTGCTCGTTTTTGTTTCGTCTGGAAAATTCCCCTATTGCGCGCTCATGCCAAAAAGTTTAATCAAGATACTAGTGTTTACGACTGCTTTGAAAGCCAGGGCTGCGGTTTTGAGTAAAAACAACAACGGAACTTTTGTGGGAACAGCTCGTTAGGTTAAAATTTCCTCTTTGTGAGAGGATGTGTCAGAGGTTATGGTGTGTCAATGCGTCATTATGCACGGGTTTTTAGTCAACAAAACAGTAGAACATCACGTTTTCCCCGAGAACAAACATATGGTCATCTGGCCTCACAATGCTATTATTCTGAAAATTTTTATCCTGTTAAAAATCATTTTTTGTGTATCTTTTCACTAGTAAATAAATTGGATAAGCTCTTGTTTTCAAATTTTGCGTTTCTGTGCTGGCCAAAAATGCGGAAAAGAACGAGATATTGAAAGGAAAACGTGGCTCTAAAGGAAACCATCATTTAATACAAATAGAACATGTCGCAAACTTCATATGTTTTAAACATGGAAAACAATTCTGAGCTATCAATTTCAGCATGTTTATTTGGAATTCTCTCACATAAGATCCGTTTGAATTTTTAAAGTAGCGTCCATCAGGAATGCAATTTAATTAAAATGAGTTTTTGCACGTTTCCATGTTTGCAGGCGATATTTATATGCATAACTAATGAACAAAATGCAAGAAAACAATTTGCATAATTGCAGCATGGACAATATACTAAGTTCAAGGTCGAGCAAAAAAGGTCAACAGAAACACGAAATTTAATCCTTGCGTAAATTTAAATATTAGTTATGTCAATGTTCGGTGAATGATAAAAGCATAGTAAATAATTTCAGTTTAAAATTTTGTTCGCAAAAGAACTGAAAGGGGAACAATTACAAGTCATGATCACGTGGAAGTGCTCATGTGAGCATGTCCACGCATGAAGTCTGCATGCAGATGTTCCAGAAAAAGATGCCAGGATGTGCATAACACCGGACACAGTATTTATTGCTCATACATAGCTCAGGGGATACCAACACGCTTGATGAACACGTGGAAATGTAATTAGTTCGACTTTTTGGCTCCAAGTGTACATTTTGCTTCTCTGTCAGGCAGCATGCCAGCAATTTATCCAACCTTATCAAACTGAACACCGGTACACGTGTTCACCACTGGTGTACATTAAGCATGCCAGCGCTGCAGTGAACCTTTCAAGTTTTCTGCGCGTGACATGGACACAGCACAATCCATGATTTCTCGTCAATGGATCTCTACTGTAAACTGGCGCAGTTTTCACCCAGTCTCTGGGCCATTTCTTTCATGTTGATCAAATTCTTTGTTCTATCTATACGATCTTGTGCGAGGTCTCGGTGAATCGTGAACGGATAGTCACCGTAACTTTAAAGGAATAACCCAATAAGGCATCGACTTCAAAAAACAAGCTCCAAACATTACATAGACAAAAACAAAGCAAGGTTAAGATCAGTTTGCGCCAATAAAGTTTCTGTACTACAGACCAGTAAAGAGATTTCGTAAGTCTTTGAAGGAAGCAAATGTCTCTGCGCTGTGATTATAGAAACTCCGATAAGTAATAGGAGACTCCAATGTAAAACTGACCCATTGAACTTTTGATGTTGTACTGCCCGTTCTCCATGTTTGCACAAGCTTTGCATACAAATAGTTTGCGCGAGAGTCGACGTCGGAGACCAGGTCAAAGTTTTTAACATGGCCACAATGTCGCAATTCTTAACACCAGCTTTAACGGATTTTATTTATCTGGATTTGCAGAATTGGTTTATCAAGTAGTAGCAACTGGCAAATTCGCCGAGCCTGACAAAAGTCTTGGCGAAGGGTATTGCCTAATATGCAACTGCATTGCACAAAACAAGTTTGCATGAAAAGCGCTTCTACATTTGACTATACCGAACACTTGATCGCAAATACAAGAAAACTCGTGATCTTCATTTGGTTTTTGGTACTGGTTTGTAACTAAAGTATTACCAATAGAAAGTAGCAATGTATTGAAAGCCACAAACAAAGAGCAAACAAAAAAAACGAACGAAAGCTAAAGTACAACTGAATCTTGACATCGTAACAAGTGTGTTTCATTTTCAACAGAGTACAATTTAATATAGCATCCATGCACTCATTTTATCGTGTTAATCAAAAGCAAACCCACAAATCACCTAAGGCGGCTAGATATTTTGAACGTTGAAAGAATTCCCATAACAACAAAGCCGTGATATTGCGCGTAATATTTCGAACAGTCAAACAAGCCCCCCGCCCAGTATAAACCCTTCCCATGTACAACCTCATCACGTCCGATGGCTCTCACTATACTTTCGTTCCAAAGATAAGCTTTCCCTCCTCCACATATAAACCTAACAGAAAAGGAGCCCACCTTTGTGATCGGATGATCAAAACTTGCTTACGAACGATTAAAGGTTGTGATAAGCCCAGGGCTTTTATCAATCTATTTCGGGAGGATAACGGTACAGCCTGGTTTCCATATTGCCGTAGCTGTGCTAAAGATAGAGTCACGATCTTCAAAACAACCGAAATAAAACAGTTTCATACTAATTATTAGGAAAGTGATTATAGGTAGACAATACACATGTTCACTATTAGACTTACTGGTAAAAAGATAGAATATCTTGGCCGTTAAGGAGGTATCGTGACTCGTAGTTGATATTTACGACCATATGGAAAGCAGTTTTATGCGACCACCTGATCGAACGTGATGAATCAATGTGATGTAACAATCTAGCCCACACGCAGGTGAAAGCAGTTGCTAATTTGCTACGCAGGGGAATATTGGACAAATGCTCGCTGTGAAGTTCTCAGAAGAGAAAGCTGAGAAACAAAAGCCATCATTTTCGTATACAGTGTCAGTTGAACCCCGCCATAGGGCGTCAGTGCGACTCATTAGTACGATCGCGTTTTTACCCAAAACAGAGTTGGAGCTGAGGCCTAGGTCAAACGTCGCTCTTTTCATGCGCCGAACCTAATGCAAATGAGCTCAGATAAAGACTTTAGGTCATTTGCATTAGGTTCGGCGCATGAGAAGAGCGACCTCATCTTAACTTTCCGTTAATATAGCCACCTCTTTAATACGACCAGATTTTTTTGTTAACGGGATTTCTACTGCAATATTATGGCGAAGTAAATTCTGGCTCGTGCATCTCGTTCTCAATAATTTAGCTAAACAAAGGAACCACGAGGCAAGGACAGCGTGATTCAAAAAAGAAAATCCTTTCAATTTTAGTTTACACAATCACCAACAGTAGGAGTGTGCTTAATTAAACCACGGATGTGTATGAATGGTCTAATACACTAACAACAAAACGTTTTAACCGTGTGAATTCCATTATTAGTATTGGCAACTTAGCTAAATTGAAAGATTCACGTTTTAACGTCCATTCGTGTTTTTTGTATTGTGGCACGCCGTGATTAAGCGAACACTCCTCGACTGCTTGGTCAGGGACGACACGCAAAAGTGTAAAAATATTATGCATTGAACTAATGCGCAAAGAACGTTCATTCGTTGGAAAGACAGTTTTCATCTTGAAACCAGATCATTTCATGCCTCCGAAAACTGTTTATTGTTTGTCAATGGATGATTTCAACTTAAAGTGTTGAGTCGGCAGTTTTATCGCTTTACTAACGAAGTTCTTGACTTAATGCATGGAATATGCTTGCTCCTATGACCGCCCTTCCAAACAGAGCAGTAGGAATTACCGGTAGATGCAAATGAAAGCAAATGGAATAACTGCTTTGTTTTGACTTAATGCGAGCGAGGGTATCGGGTCAGTACAATAGTTTCAAACTGAGTTGTATCTCGTTTGCATCTAACCATATAACAACTGCTATTGCATGGCGCTCAGCAACATAATTAACAATGTATATAATTGAGAATATATATACTAATGATGACGAACAATACTTCTAGTGACTTGCATGATCCTCATGGACTTATCTGATTATTTACCGATTTTTACTCTGCGCTATGAGACGATTGAGGAAAAGGATAAAAGATTATATATACATTTTATCGTGACAAAAGAGAAAATATACATGCCACTAAATTTCGTGGGCGCCTTCTTCATACTAATTCGGAAATACCAAAAGTTTGCGTCCAACAAAAGGCTTTCACTGTTTCTTGAGAATGTCGCAGCGTTTATAATGATTGTTTTCATGCGAAAAAGTTGCAAAAGAGATCTGCTTTTAGAAAGCCATGGCTTATCACGTGTGTACTAAAAACTCAATTAGGAAAAAACCTCGCGGGTATACAAACGCTACTTTTGAACCCACCGAGAACAGATATAAATATTAAGTGCAAAGAGTTGTATAAAAATAAACTTATTGTTAATAGCTAAACATCTTTATTATGAACAATATTAGAAACTGCTACTACGGTCGGCCGGAAGACTGAAGGATTTCATGACTAATCGATAGCTGTAGATCGACATTATGGATAGAAAAAATTTATTGAACAATATCATTATGAAATAAATAAATAGATATATCATATAAATAACTATAAAACTTGGGTACAGATAGAAAACTTCATTTCCAAGCGCTGAGAACTTTTGCGAAGCTGTTTCGCCTTTTGGTCATAAAAGTTAACACCTCAAGAGTCAAAATGAAGACGATGAACAAGTTTAATACTTCAGCGATGAACAAGTTTAATACTTCGACGTTTATATTTTCTTTTTAAAAAATTTTGTGATTAGCTAATAAAAGAACGTTCAGGCTGTCGTATGTTGCCGGCTGTTCGTTTTACATCACGTTTGAGCATCACGTTCTGAATGTCTGATGAATGCTTAAATTATGCAAGACAAACAATAGACGAGTTCAATTTTACCGAAGCAATCTTGTGGGTGCAAACACAATGTTGAAAAAACATACTATTTCTATGGAAATACAATTCAGCAGAAGTGGATAACATTTATCTTGTTGTTTTCCTAGGCCCTGTTTATAGCGTCCGCCGACCGTCTATTTACCATGGCTGTCCATGCACATTTAAAGCAATTCATAAAAGAAAGATTTCAGGATAACCAAATATGACGGGGTAGAATCGTTTTTCGGACGTAACTGTTGGTCTTGTGTTCTTTAAAACCAGCTGTTTCTACTTTTTGGCAAAAAGCAGGTTTCACAACGCAACATAATGGTCACGTGGCAGCACGTTGTCGTCAAATTAAGAATTTATACTTCTTATGTAGATAGATATATTGGGGCTATTTATTCGAGA
The DNA here is from genome assembly GCA_025400095.1 of Phenganax marumi. NCBI lineage: Eukaryota > Metazoa > Cnidaria > Anthozoa > Malacalcyonacea > Clavulariidae > Phenganax > Phenganax marumi. The sequence continues at coordinate 9,753 of JAODVM010415178.1, forward strand.
GCAAATAAGTCGCGACTCACACAAAATGGTAAAGACGTGTCCCGACTGTAAGACGCGAATACAGTCTATAAATAGTCAAGTTTACTTCAAATTCTAGTCGTTCGTTATTTGGATAAGAACATGGGTTCCGACCGTTCTGCAATTACTGTAAATAAGTCGCGACTTCTCTAAATTTGAGTCGCGACTTATTTTCTCCCACATAAATGGCTCTGTTTACTAATGACAACTGCAAATGGACCTTTAACCTTATAGGCAAAATTTCAAAAATTTCTGAACTAGTAGAATATTTTACCACAGCCTGAAAGAGC
>JAODVM010415189.1:0-10052 GCA_025400095.1 Phenganax marumi
CCTCCTACATGACACCTTTGGTGAGATTGGACGGCATCAGGCCAGTCATGCATCAAGTGTCGGCAGGGTACACTGGAGAGAAAACCGACTCCTCTTTCTTTGCCTCGAACTGCGAGGTGTGACTGATGGACAGTTTTGGGGGGAACGAAATCTCCGTGCAGGAGCTTATAGGAGCTTTTGGTGTATTGAAGTTCCCGCCGGAATTGAGCTCCACCCCCGTGAGTCAAGTGGGTCTCAGAAACGACCCAAACAGTACCTTGTGTCCCTTGGGGAAGTGCATTGATTAATTCTGCTTTGTGCAGCAAGCCGGTGGGATTCAACAGTCCTAGAACAAAGCCAGGATGAGAAGGACCTGGATGTTGTGCTTCACCAAATCGAAAAACGGAAAACAGAATCACCACAAATCTACGCAATGAACTTTTACCGCGACTCTGCAAGGTCTGCTGTCGGCTGTGCTGACGTGGCGGAACCCTCGGGAAAGCTTGACCACTATGTTGGGTCACTGTGTCCTGAGAGGCAACGGCTCGGATCGAACTCTGTTTGCCGGCACGGATATGCGCACCATGACCGGCGATGGACTGTGAATTTGGCAGTAACAAAGGCTCAGGACCATGCATCGACGGGCCAATTTGCACTCCGGACTGAAAAACCCCTGATGGCATGTGGACCCCTAGTCACTCATGCCTCATCTTTTTCGAAAGTAAAGACTCGATGCGTTGCATCTGATCCTCCAGCTTGGCGTCAATCCTCCCTTCAAATCCCTGAAGCTGATTCGAGATCTGATGATTGACTTTCTGCTGCTGATGCTGGAAGGAGGAAAAATTCTGTGTCAGCGAATGTACCTGCTGCTCCAATGCCTCAATGCGGGCACTCTGATCGACTTGCATCTGTTCTTCCTTAGGATCGGCCGAGGTGGCCTGGATCTTTTGCTCCAACCGCTGCTCCAAGGCTGCCAGTTGCACTGGCGTAACTGATGGCTGTGGCGTGTGCTGGACTGACTTCTTACTGCTTTGCCATGGATCCTGAGTGAGCCATGGATCAACTCCGCTGGCCTGACCTGTGTGAGTCAGGTTGGCGATGGTCTTCTTGGAGGCAATGATGTTGTTGGAGGATAGGATCGGCGCTTCTCGCTGGTCTTCAATCTTGGCAATCAAAATGTCGCCGTGCTTCATTTGGTAGATCCAATGGGACGGCTCCTGAGGGGCCATAACTTGCCAGAAAATGCCTTCATGGACTTGCATCTGAGCAATGGGCTGGACAGGTCGGGCGTTCCAGCCTAGATGCTTGAACCCCTTGGACAGCGAGGCCTTGGTGGAGCCATACGGGAAAGGTCCCACCTTGTATGGTCGGAGCTCTTGTCCATCCAGAAACATCAAATCGGGACGGTGCTGTTTGTGGACCTGCTCGGCATGTTCTCGACTGACTCGGAGGCCAAGTCTGGGGCCCATGCGAACTATGGTTGTCTTTGCCTCCGTTTGGCTTCTAGCGAATCGAACTTCGGCCAAAGTCTTGCGCGGCATCCAAATCACATGAAATTGTGGGGCCGGTTTGCGGCCGTCCATGGTCCTGGGTTCGAAGTAAATGCCGTCGACTGCTGCACTGGGCATGAGGTGGTCCGCAAACTTCTCTGTCACCCGAACGAGGAAGGCGAACACTTCAGCTTGTCCAATCTGAGTGCGAGCTAGTTTGGCATCCAGTGATTGCCTATCCCAAACATCCAGGATATGTTCGGTTTGCGGGAAGGCTTCATGCTGCATGAGGTGGTGTTCGAACACTGCCTTCACCGGGTGTTGGATGAACCCTGCCCACGGAGTTGGCCATTCATCTTTGTAGACGATCACCTTAAGAACCCGTGTTTGGATTTCTTCGAGCGCGAAGCTTTCGACCGGGACATGTCGGCTGACTACCTGTGTGCCGAGCTGAAGCAAGGCAGCAGTGACAAGCATAGGCTCTCCGGCGGTGGCCGACATAGCCGGGACCCTGATCGATTCGGCGTGAGATGGCAGCCTCGGGTCTGCGTGGTCCAGGATGAGGAGGGCCAGACCTGCGGCGGATATCGGTGCTGTCAGGTGCAACAGGTGTGCGACTTCCCCAATATTGCAGAGGGCGACCCCCTGTGCATGAGCTTCGACCTTGTGGAGCGGAAGTGCGTGCGGACATCTTTGTCCCATCTTGCTGGATGAAAATGGCATCCGGCAACTTGATCTGCTCTGCAGTGGGAATAACCGGTAGCTTTGGGCCTTTCACCGAGGCCTGTTTGTTCGCTTTGGACCCCATTGGTTTACCAGAGGCCAACCGGGCTTTGACTGCTGCATCGACTTCGGCTGCGAGGACGATTCGAATCGGGGGATTGGCCTGTGTGGCAGCTGTCTTGAGATCTTTCCATGGATGCGGACTACCCAGGATCTTTGTGATGAGATCGGCCCCCAGTTGCTGAATCAGGCTTGTGGCACAAGTCGCCAGTCGGTCTTGGTGAACCCCATGTTGCTTCAGCAATGATTGGAGGAGCAATTGGTCAGGGTTGACCGCCCCCCCCAGTCGGATGGCCTCCGTGACTCGCACTTCCTGCTTGATGACATGGCGCGCAAACAAAGCTCTCCAGTGATCTGCCTGGGCCGGAATGGTGGCTTTGGGACTCTTGGTACCTATGGCATGTGCAAACATCCAGCTCACTGTTTGAAATCCACAGTCTGCAGGGAAATTGGTCGGCAGTACGAATGACTTGAATGTGAACTCGAATGGCCCACAAGCTTCAACTACTTGCCGTTGAACGGATACCTCCAGGTCCACAGGAACATGCATGACTGTGCTGTGTGGTTGTACATGTAGTGCAATCGGGCTCCAATGGCTGGCAAACAGTGTGGGTACCATGAACGTGGTCCGGCTGGAGTTTTCCTCATTTGCCTGTAGACACTGCAATGCCCATGTGGCCAACTGTTGATTTGTGTCATCCTGGAGGTCAAGCACAATCGGGTCCCCTACTTCGTTGCCTTGGTTGCGGAGCAAGCCCGAGTAGAAGCACATTTCATCGACTGCTACCAGTGGTCCCTGGGTGATCAGTCCATGCAAGCGAGTTTGGCGTTCGGGCACAAGGCTGAGGATCTGGCCTGAGTGAACTTGCGAACATGTAGGGACTATGTGACATGCTCCATCATCGACAACATACCAGGCTGCTGGGGCCAACAGGCTCCGCAGGGGAATCGGGATTCCTGACAAGGTGGTGATGACTATAGGCTGCTCAAAGGATCTGAGACCGGCTTCTGCTTGGGACAACTGTCCGATGGTGACCCCTGCGTGTGTGCTCACTAATGTCATGGTACCATCAGGCAGGCAAACAGTGACTGTGAACGAATCGGCGAGCAAAAGCTTGAGACAGTCTGGGTTTAGCTCAGTGGGTTCACAATCAATCTCGTGGTGATCGAACGTGCTGGCAGAGCTGGACCTTTGAATCTGCGAGAGAATCTGATCTCCGGAGCCTTCCGTGGGCACGGCCCCCCCCCCTTTCCTTTTCCCTTTGCCAGGGCACTAGGTCCACTGACGGCATGCGTGGCCGTAGCCGGGTCAACGCCCACCTCAGCTGGCATCAGGACTGAGTTCCTGGGACGGGGTGTGATCGGGCGCTCAAAGCACGACAATGCCTTGTTGGCAAACATCTCAATTCCGCCTGTGGCAGAGACACCTGGGACTTCGAAACATGGCTGTGCAGCTGACTCAACTTGGGCAGCTTTGCGTTTGTGTGATTCCTTTGGAGGTTGAGGCTCACTAGCTACCGATGCCACAATCTTGGGGCCATGCACGACTGGAGCATCGTATGTGATGCCTAGCTTGGTCAACACTGCGGCCTGAAACAAAACAGATTCTTTGGTGTGTTCAAACGGCTGCAGCGTGCGATCTCTGGCCTCGAACGATGCGAGAGCGAGTTGCTGTAATCCCTCCAAGGCCAAGGCACCTGACGAATGCGATCCGAATGTGCGATCGATGGCTTGGGCAACCTGTGCAACATGCCATAGAGCTTGAGCCGGTGCGGCCATTTGGCCCAGGGCTGACAGGTCTAACCTAAGACTTCGTTTCTGGTCGGTCTGCAGGTGGGTCGGGGGCACCATGTGCAGGATGGCTACCTCATCGGGGTGGATGTGTCTCATATTGGGGATCTCAATCCCTCGAACTGTCGTGGTACCTGTGGTTGGAATCAGGGCCCCAAAAAGGCCCTTGTCAGCCAGCCTTTGGGGGGAAAAACCTCCAGCTCTACAGCCACAAGCGCACGCGGTGACTTGGGACCCCCATGCGTGGAGAGCAGTGGCCAGTGGCTTGGTGGGGCTCACAGCGTTCTTCCCCAACCCCCCTGGTTGCTCAGCGAATGCTTCAAGCTCATGGGCAGAGAGGCTCAACTCTTGCACTTGATGGTCAGGCCATTGTGGCATGACAGGCAACAGGTGTCGAAAGGACGGAGTGAAGTCCAGCTCTGGAAATTTCTGCAGCTCAGGCATGGAGACCACCGGGTGCACTACCGTAGCCCACCATCTCGTCCTGCGTGCTGGCCAAAAGTCCTGGAGATTGCAGATCTGTTGCTGGCATGAGTAACCCGTGCTCTGACAGAAGGCCTGGATGGTCGCCTGTACCCATGGAACTGTCAATGCCTCTTTGGTGCACTCCAAGACCATTGCAATTGGCTGAAAAAGGTAGCATGTCTTGATCATACCTTCGAAGCTCCGAGCCCTTGGGTCCAGCTGGTGTCGTTGATCACCGAGAGACGAAAAGGGCTGACAAGCAAATCCCCCAGTGATGATGCATGGGGTGTCCATGTGTGCAGCTAACGCCTGCAGTGTTTCCTCACAGTCGATGTCACCATGGAGGACAGGGATCTGCTTGGATCGAAGCCAATCGGCATAGCGATCATTAATCTCGACGTGGCAGCGCACTTGACAGTGAATCCCTTCGTAACCAGTTGTCATGATGGCATATCCAGCGCATATGTCTACCACATCTGTCGCTGATTTGCTTGTAGGCGGTCCATGTGTCACCATCGTGGCCTGGGTTGCATCAACAAACAACATGCCATCTTTCGAACTCTTGCGGGCAGAGATCACAGAAAAACGTTCGCCTTTGAGATGTGCTCCAATCAACCAAAACTTTTGACCAGTCAGCCATGTAGTACAGCTATAGGCCATCATCTTGCTATCAAAAAACCAGGCTCGTCCAGCAAGGGATATCGAACATCCCTCACCAACAGTGTGTATCCATGGCTCGGGGTTGAACGCGCCCTCCCAAGTCATCTGCTTGCGCAGGTGCACCGTCTGACAGGTACTTGGGCCGACACCTAGCGATGGCCTCCAACCTCTACTAGCGATGGCCTCCAACCTCCACTAGCGATGGCCTCCAACCTCTACTAGCGATGGCCTCCATTTTCTGCATTTTCTGGACGGTACTGGCACCGCAGCTATTCGCGGGGGTGGCCAGAAACTCACTTTCACGAATCAGATCGTGATCGACTCTATGTCCATGCCACACGTATAGGTGGCCCGGCATGAAACCAACAACTGCTCGATCGCCTTGAAGCGTTCTGGACTGATCCTGCAACATACGCAGTGTGCCCAGAAGGTCAAGATCCTGGACGAAGGGCGTGCGTACTCAGAAGACAGGGGTCGAGATTCACTTTTGTATACTCGGATGAGCATCAGACGGAACCATTTGACCCTTGTCACAACTGCATGCGAACTGGCTGCTTGACGAGAAAACCATGTCCATGTTTTATATCCCGAGGAAGGCTTAACGCCGCCATAGTTGGTGACAAGCACAAAATCAAGATACAGATACAGCCATGGGAGGAATCGTACCTCAGCAGAGGTGTCACTAAGGCCGATCGACCAACGAGAGAGGGGGCTCCAGGCTTCCCCTACTAGCTTATGTGTGGCTGTTTGTGGAAGTGCTGGGAGCGGGCCGATGGTGGCCTCTGTCAGCGTCAGCGAAGCCGGCACTTGTGGTGGGTCGTCGCCCCGCAGTGGCACTTCTTTCCGGATAGCGGCTTCACTAACTTGCAGCATCGTTGCGTGCACCTGGTTGCGGAGTGTTCTGGCAGCTTCGAGCGCTTGCACCGCATGGTGCCAAGTGGTCACCAGTGTGTTTGGAAACCTAGTACTCCACTGGGCAACATGGTCTGCGAGGTCGTTGCCTGTGAAGGCCCAAAGTTCTACCATGTCAGCTCCATGTTTCATTTGATGGCTTGCAATTTTATGAACAGTTACCATGTCCCGGGGAATGGATCCTGCCAAAGTGACTAGGAGCCGCCAAAGGTCTTGATCTTTCTGGCCGTACTTGCATTGATCAGGGTTCGTCAATGCATGTCGAAGTGTGTTCACGACGAGTGCATTGTCGCTCCACAGTCTCAGCGGGCCTCCTTGGCGCCACGCATACTTGAGCGCACTGATGGCGGCCGTGATTTCGGCCCTCTGACTTGTCTGGATTCGGCCGGGAACTACTCCTTGCGCCAATGGGCTCCAGTGGTCTTGGTCTTGTGGGTTCGAGGCTACGATACCCCAACCTGCGAGGCGAGTGATCGAGCAGGTCGGGTTGATGCATGATCCATCAAGAAACAGGTCCACTGGTTGGAACGGCAAATGTTCGAACACGCCTGTGAGATCTGGCTGATCATACAGGGCTTGTTGGAGTGCATGGGCTTCTGGTGGCAAACCCATCCACCCATGATAGGTGAGGCATCTGGGGAGCCCTCCTTCACGGACCTTTTGTACTAGTCAAGGGTATGGTCTATCCTCCCGGAAATGGGCGCATTCCCAAAATCTGTGGAATTGTGAATCAGATTGTCCACAGAATTTGCAGGTGAGCGTATGGGCTTTCCGGTTATGGAGTTGGGTATCAGCCGTGAAGAATGTGCCGTTCAAGACCTTACGCATGAGACCCAGTTTTGCCTGTGGCCATGAAGAGAGTTTTTCCATGGTGAAGGCCGCATTGGCCCATTCAATGCCTTGGAACGTTTTTCTTCGGCTGACACATCTTTGTACGAAGATTTGCCATCCCTCGAGGAGGCGCAAGCGAATCTCTGTGCTGGAGCCTTGCAAAAGATCTAACGGTCGGTTGAGGTGGTCGGCAACCCATCCCTGGCCAAGCCATTGCCAGCCTATTGCATGCAATCGTTCTAGAAGCACATGACACGGCCCCGGTCGATGACGGAGTTCTGACCAGTCGCGAAGGGCAGTCTCCATGATGAGGTTGACTTGGTCGTGGTTAGCATGCCTACGAAAGGTGTGCACGGTTTGCAACAACAGATTACAACCGGGGTCGGTCATGGGGCGCTCGACTAACGAAAGGTGCACTAGTGGGCTTATGCCCGGGGCATGGATCTTAAGGCCACGGCAAGCTCCTGTCCGGAGTGCTTGTAGGTGGCTGGGGCCTAGACTTGCTGACGTACCTGCCGAAAGTGCTTGTGGCCATCCTTTCACTCTTAGTGCATGGATCTTCTGACGATACGGGGCAGGCGATCGGGCCAGGGCGGTCCAAACCCTGGGCATGTCATTCAGGCGGGCTCGCAACACATGATTGGTGGTACGTCGGCCGTACTCCATATGGGCACCTAAATCCCTGGCGGAGCTAAGCAGAGGCAGTTCAGCCTGCCTGGCGGCATGGCGGTCGTCGGCTTGCGTCGACCAAAAATAGGTCTTGGCTGTGTCTATCTGCAGGTCCATGAGGTCACAAAACTGTGTCATCAGGGTCAACCCCTGGGCAGCTTCCTGTGTGGACGGGGCTGTGAGCTCAAGATTATCTACATACGACCACATGCGGACCGACGGGAAACGGATCCTCAGCCATCTGGCCAGGGCAATGTTGCAAATCAGCATTGCGCTACAACTGAGGCCACATCCTTCAGCAAATCCGGTGGTGGATGAAAGCATAGGCCCAATGGTACCCCTTACACTGAATGCTCTGGTGAGTTGGTGCAATGCGTTTGCCCAAGCTCGAATAATCGGCTTGGGAATGCCGAGATGGAGACCAATTGCCAACAATGGGATGCGTGGCAGGAGGTTATATGCTTTTACTAAATCAGCTACTACGCCTGCGAGTGGTGAGCTATCCGTGTGGGCATCCTCGAGGGTGAGCTGGATGCTCAACCACAGGTCCGTGCAAGCTTTACCCGGGATGTTGCCTGTTATCTGGTCCGGCACTAATTGGCCTAGGTACTTGAGTGTTTCCCTTGCCCGGATGGAGGACCAGGTCCTATAGATGATCGAGAAAACTGTTAAGGGCCTATATTGGCTGGCTTTGCAGGCATTAGGGATTTTCTCAAGGGCATGGACATGTCCGGTCACGACTTGGCTTGGCCAGGCTGAGTCACCTGCTTCAATGTCCTGAAGCAAGTTGAGGATCGGTTCAACATGGTTCCTTGGCAAGGCTAGCAAGTCTGCTCGGGAGACTCCATCTGGGCCTACCGCTGCATGTGTTTTCTTGCGTTTCACGGCATCCTGCCAGGTCTCATAGGTGACTGGCTTGTAGTGCATCTGTGGTGGACTAGGGAAGGCACATCGAGCGAAATCTACAATGGGCTCCCACTTGGAGTCATGTGTGCGTGCATGTCGGTCCCATCGAGCCATCCACTCGGTAGCGAAGGACTCATGGATTGCATCTAAGTCAGTCACCGGGTGTGACTGACAGAGAGTGTCACCTGCACGAAGCTCCGGGAGGTGAGCAAGCCACAATTTATCAGTATCATAATGGATTATTGACAGAGGATTACCATTATGTTCAATGGTCTGGGTGGGGTCGAAAGCGTTTGCTGAATCAAGCACCACCGAACAATCTTCTGTATCGACTGCTTCGATTGTGGCGAGCGTGTGAGCTAACAGCATCTGAACTGGCTCAGGTTTCGGTGCTTGCAAATCTTGGAAAACTTTTGCTGGGTTATTGAGGCGGGCTTCTTTAGCTTTATGCTGGCGAGCTTTCAGGAGCATCTGTTCGAAGTGCATAAGGTCAGTTTGGAAGTCGAGGGCCAGCCGGCTGGCTTGGTCTTGGTCCGGCGGACATTGTGGCCATCGGTCAGGGAGGCCGGCCACATGTTTGGCCTTGTTATTCCACCATTGCACAAACGACGGGCTAAACCCCGCTGCTCTGTTGATGGCATGCCATGTGCCTAAGCGCCTTTCTATCCAATGTGGATTGCTGGCGTGGTCAATCTTCATGTGTGCAAGTGCCTGTAGGCGCCTGAGCTGCCTGACCCATCTAGTATGTGTCATGTTCTGTCCATGAAATGCGGGGGTGAAACTTCCTGGACGTGATGGGCGCAGCGGGACAAAATCTTCCGAAATCCAAGCGCGCTCCAGCGTGGAGCCTCTACCAAGCTGGGATTTATGGATATTCAGACCTTGTGTACTTGCATGTCGAACCATTTGTGACTCAAAGGAATGCCAAATCCCTCGGTATCTATGTTCAGCTTCTTGGATTGGCGATGTGGTGTCACCCTTGGTGGGGACCTGAGGCACTGGCGCCATAGACTTAGTGGTACTGAAACCTTCTAATGGCCAATCTACCTGTCGGGGTTGTTTTGAAATTGGGACTCGGAGGCATGGTGAGTGCTGATTGAAAACAACATACACAATCGAGTGATTGGCTACCCAATCTGCTTCAACATGGACAGACTGGACCTGAGGGGCCAGTTCCGGGCTGATGAACAAGAGATCCTTGGTGTGTTTCTGTTGGATGGTAGGCTCAATGGCCTTGCCAAACCGACGAAGGGCCAGGTGCTGGACCTCTTCCCATCCCTGTTGGAGCATGGTATTAACACTGGGGAGGTCATCAAGAAAATGGTTGAAGTCTCCACCAATGAACCGGGGTCCTTTGGCTTTGGTGCATACTCGGTCCACCACATGCTCGAGGAGGGAATTGTTCTGTTCACGAGTTTGGGCTCCCCCACTTTGGAACGCGTTCCCATAGAAGGCTCCGCCCTGAATCCACTGGTTCCTATATTGAAAGCCTCCTACATGACACCTTTGGTGAGATTGGACGGCATCAGGCCAGTCATGCATCAAGTGTCGGCAGGGTACACTGGA
>JAODVM010415200.1:0-10051 GCA_025400095.1 Phenganax marumi
AACCAACGCTCCTTGGCAAAATTTTCCAATTTTTGCCCAAAATCACGCTCGTGCCAGTCCATTTCCGCATCACACATAGATCAGCGCGATCATAGCGCGTTGCACCGCCCTCTATATTAGCACCCTGGATCAAACCTTACCACTTATATGGGATCAAACCTTACCTATGATCTTAATGTTTACAAGGCAAGAAACATCAAGACTTTTTCCATCTTGTAGCACATACGTAAACTTGTATTCTACCACGTGGTTTCCAGGGGAGTAGTAACCGAAAGGATGTTCTGGGTTTGAAGAGCTTGCCTTCGCTTCACATGCTACGATCGGCTCTTCCCAGCTCACATAAGCCGTCCCTAATCCAGCGACTTTGTCGACTGTTTGGAAATGCTTAGAGCACTTGCACACTAGACACAAAACGCAGTGATGAATTAAACAACAAGATACGTCTATTTTTCAAAAATAGTTTTGAAATGTTGAAGTTGTTTAAAGGAAGTGTTCCAATACATCTCCTTTAAAGCAAAAACGTCCATAATCAGGGATTGTTAGAGACATTAAGATAGCGTTAAAGACATTAAGATACTGTTAGGGACAATTAGGTACTTTCTTGTTTCGCGCGTGGATTAGTCACGCATGTTTTCGCGCTAAAGTTGTTGTCAGCTGTTGTTATCGGGCACATGTCTTAGGTTGAAAGTTATATCGAAAATAAATCTTTAGAAAGGGGAAAGTACCAGGGGAATTCAAATATAGTACAGCGGAATTGGTCAAGAAACATATTCACACAAACAGCTATCGCGCACAATTGCAATATCTGAGTCGTTTAGAGATGAATTGTAGTCAAATTTCTTTTGCAATAGCTTCGTTTTTGTTAACTCGAATTACCCACTTCATGGTCGCAGATGGTACATATTTTAACATTATTGTAGCCTGAAGAACTATTGTAATATATCTTTGGGACACAAAATTTAATCGTAGAAGTTTGCCCATAAAACCGTAACTTGCTATATTTCCCTAAATGATCCAATATTTAAATATTTACAATCCCTGATCTGGTTTGGCCACATTAAATGGATGGAAATGAAATTCATGCTTGTACAACGCAAATAATAAAATGTATCTCAGTCTATACTTGCTAAACAGCTGCTATGAAACATGGCCTCCACGTGCTTACCTGGTCCAATCAACAAAGCAGCAGTGAGCTGGTTGACATTGTTTCCCAGTGATTCTTTAACACCTTTAAATGCGAGATCAGTTGATGACCACTTTTCAATTAGGGGAAAGAACTTGTCGAAATGTAACCGCATACTAACTGCCAAGCCAACAATACGTATGCCTTTCATCTTCAGTGCGCTGGAGAACTGGTTAGCCATGACTGTTTCGTTAGCACGACTTGGATGCGTTTGCCAGATCGAGAAACCGTCCGTGAACAATAGGATAACATCGCTCACATGCCTGCGGTTATTCATAGGATTGGAGCGTGCAAACACCTTGCGAATTGAGCGAAATTAGAATAAATTACAACACGTTAATCTATATTAACTCGTGAAAGACAAAGACTAGGATTTTTATGTCCTAGAGTAATAACAGATCGAACAATGGTGTTAGACGTGAAAAAAAGCATTCTGGTGTAAGTTATCTCATGGTTGATCAAAGTAGTGGTCGATCTTAACTAAGCAAGATACATTTTCTTTCCCTCGCAATTCGAGTTCTTTAGCATCTTTTGCTTTGGCACAATTTTTTCTATGTTGAGCTATACTAGCTTTGTGCATTTTCCATATATTTGCTGCTTCAACTACCTCATCAATATTTCTGATCTTTCCTCATCAAGAATTCGAGAATTTTGAAAAGTGAAACGTTATCTGGTTGAAATATTGAACCAGAAAACGTTTGTTATATTTTTTGAGACATCTAATTCCACATGCACATCCACAATTTTTTGGCAAAATCAAGAAGCCCATCTCTAAGGGCCTTTTACAAGATCTTCTTAACCGGAATGGGACAGCTACGAAGACTCCGATTGCAATAAAGAATCTTTCGAGGGTTTACATGACAGTGTAGTAGCATTTAATCCCTCATCAGCGAAGTAAGTGACCTCACAAGCGGAAGTAATGACGTAACGTTAAAGGGGAACTCCGGTCCAAGCACAAGTTAGTTTCAGATAGAAGATCATGGATTTATTAGATTGTTACTAAAATATTTTGGCCCGAATATTTATGGTTAAAGAGAAATAGATCCCCAACGTTCGGATATTATTCAGTTTTCGGCGCTATCTTGTGCAGACGCGATTTCGGTCAGCAGTGCGTTTTTTGACGTCAGCGGGTGACACTGAGCAAAGCATGGCAAGGGTTTTTAGATAGCGCTCACTATGGCAGAAGAGTTTTTTAAAGCGTACAGCAATCTTTTGTCGAATTCAAGTACTTCCAGTTCACTGGGTGAGAGTTTAGACAATTTTCACAGAGATTTTTTACAATCGGACATAGTCCTAGGCTATCAGTTTGAAACAAGGCGAGAATCTTACAGTGAAAGTGACGGGTCTGCTGACATGAATGTGGAACTAGATGTATCGATCGAGGGAGAAGATTCGCTTGTTCGTTTGGACAACCTAGATTGGTAAATCAGAGCACAGTATGGTTCATATTGGCGAATTCAAATTCGGTTTTGTTAAACTGTATCATTCCTACCAAAATATTTTGATGTTGTTAGGTGTTTATGCGAACATTGTCAGATCATGGACAGACAGCTGGAATGCATCTGTTGTCATGAAATTGAACAAGTTGCAAATAAGAACGATGAAGTATTTGAATGCGAAAAACCAAACTGCAAGTACAATTGTATCACAGATAACCCAGGCTTTGGAACTGTCTGTTTAGATCGATGGGTATTGCAAGCTGCTTGGTTTCAATACAGGCAGCCGTATGGAATTCGAGCATACAAAGGCCCCAAACACAAAGTAAATATACACATTGCATCCCGTCAGCTAGAACGATGGTGTTGGGAGGGTTCTTGGCAAGGAAATTAGAGTAGTTCTTTCATCTTGTGCTGTAAGTTCCATTCGTGCACATTTCCCAACACCAGGCAATGAAAAAGACTTCGAGTTTGTCGGATTTTGCTATGCTGATGATTAATGTTATTGTTGATGGATCAAAACGTGAGTTATTTGATACCTGATGAATTAGTTTTAATTTCAAGCTGTCTGAAGCTGCTTCATTTTGGCAGGCAACTTTGACTTGTGCCTGTCAATAACTTTCTGTTTTGGAGGCTTTGGAAGCTGTGCTGCACATTTAGCTTGTTTATTTGGATTGTACTTCTCAAGCTTCTTGCCATCCTTGCATGCCAAACACATCTGCCATCATCTCCTTGACATAGCTGTAGGATTTAGGAGTCTTTATTTTTTTGGCCACCATATGTTTCCTTTGCTTTGCACAAAGAACCTTTTATCTTTTCTCCCCTTCATTTGCTCTCTGTTTGACTACTGTTTGGCTTCTATCGACATTTGCATTGTGATCCATTATAGCTAATTGAGTACGAGCCACCATTCCATTATAACGAAAGTGCTGTCGTTTGGGCACATACTTTGTCATAAGGGAATGATATGACCCCAATTCTCCAGTATGATGAAACGCTGTAACTTTGGCGATATCCTTGAGTAGCTTACTATTCGTCACAATTTCTTCCAATGCAGCATGTGCTGGAGAACCCGCTTTGAGCCACTTTATAGACTTCTGGTCTTTCCGGCTAATTGTGACATGTCTGCACTTTTTAATCTTTTTGAATTCTGCTCAGGTTTTCCAATGGCGTTTTCCATTGATGTGGTACAATAATGACAGCCATTTCTCCCTAAGAATGTCAGCATTCCCGTCACAAGTGGCTGCAGACCACCACAGATGACCAGACAAACTCTGCATCGAGGACAACGACTCTTCACAACCCTTCTTTGTAGCCTTTGTTGATAATTTTTTTGTTGCCCACTTACTTAGGCGCCATACGTCATACTGGTGGATGATCTGTGCGTAGTTCGTCTTCATTTTTGCAGTAATGGTTGTGTGGCAGTCTGTAGTGAGGTGGCGGATTGGAATATTCTTTTTGATAAATGAATTCAGTGTCCTTTTACACCCGTCATACTCCATCGCGTTTGAAGATGTTGTCTCAGTAGCTTGCACTAAGCTGATTTCAAATATCACGTTGGTTTTTTCATTCATGAGGGCATAAGTGCCATATTTTGCCAAATGCCCAGGGCTATCACACAGTCCGTCACCGCACACATCACACTGGGTCTTTGTTTCATCTGTTTAACAACTGCAGTCTGGGTATGTAACCATCTGTGGTGGATAACTTGGAACAGGATTGTACTCTGGGTCTCACAGTGGCAGGTAGACTATATAAATTGTAAGTTGAGGTGATTAGCAAATTCTGCAATGTGCTTGAATGTGTTACCACTGAGTCGAAATGCCGCTGGAATAAATAAGTTCCCTGCAGCAGTTCCACCGATTGATGGCTGAGATTGTCGGGATACACTATATGTCCATTAATGGAAGTTGCAGTGATAATTACCGTGCTTCCCTGATTAGTATCTGTTGTTTCATCTATAAGGCTGCCACAGTTTTGACAGAACTTGAGTAACTTCAATAAATAGCTTTTTAAATTAAATACAATAATTTTCTTTTCAGCAGAAGGTGTCATTGCCATTGGAACATTCGTCATCAGTTTCAGTGTCGTCATCGGATGCTGAAGGGCAGTAAAAAGAACAGTTGCCACTTTCATCATCATCTGCACCTTCCCTGGCTCATTTCCCTGGCTCGTCTATCTCTAACAGATCATCAGAAGAAGATTCAACATTTTGGGCCTGAAGAATAACTGTGATCTTCTAAGGGAGAAAGTGTGTGAATGTCATCAAGGTGTTTAGTGCTGAACTTTCGTGCTCCAAGAAATCTTCTGTTTGGGCTCCGATTGTGCTTAGCATTTTGACCAGCTCAGGGTATGTCTGACCCTCCTTACTTGCCTTAAGTTCAATGTGTGGCTCAACTTCTACTAGGTGAAACTCAGCATTGGACTTAGTGTCGATGTTGGCAACTTCATGGAAACATCTAGTTGCACCTAGCAGCATCTAGACTACCAACAGCAAATTCCTCCCTTTCTGTTGGCAGAACCTTGACAATGTTAACCAATCAAATAAAGCACTTGCCAGTTTGGTAAATCATAAGCAAAAATGAATTTTAGAAAACGTGGAAAGATTCTATGATTTGTATAAGGTATGTGTAAACAACTGTAAATAATTTAAGACTACCAAAATTTTTGGCATGGGTATTTGTAAGTGATGTATTGTTCGACCGTAAAGGTGTTTGTATAAGAAAAAACATTAAAATCCAGACCTTTCTAGCCTGTGCACAAACTGAAATACTCTCGTATTACAGTCTGTGAAAACTCGAACGAAAGCTTGTCGAAAGCCAGCAAAGTTGCTCGAATCTAAGCAAATGATTCCCATTGGCCAAATTTTAATTGGGTTCTAAGGCGTGTCTTAATTGGATGATGCGATGGAATGCCTTTTCCACACCTCCATCGCATTATCCAATTAGCTCACGCATTAGAACTCAATCAAAATTTGGCCTATGGGAATCATTTGCTTAGATTTGAGCAACTTTACTGGCTTTTGACAAGCTATTATTACAGTTTTCACAGACTGTAATACGAGAGTATTTCAGTTTGTGCCCACGCTAAGACAGGGGTGTATTGGAGGGAGAGATCGGGGGGGGGGCTGAGCCCCCCTTGTTAAAATTCTATGTAACGTTGGGAAGGCTCAACCTCCTCATTATAGCTCTTCAAGATTGCATAATTTCATTGTTTGAAACCATTCATTGTAAGTGACTTAATCTGTGAACAGATATTATTAGTGTCTCTATGTCAGTTTCATATTATAGACTTGAAGTGTTTAATGTAACGTTATATTAAAGTTTTGCACTAAAGTTTCAAAAAGCGGCCATTTTGACAAAGTTCGACCTCTTTTTTACTTTACCATTTTTAGCTCTACTGGCAATGTATATCGGAAACCCCCCCTTGTTAAAATTTTGGCAATACACCCCTGGGCTAAGACCTTTCTTGCTCGATTTTGTATTTGCTTCAGACTTGATATTCTTGCTCTGCTTTCTGTCGCTTTACGGAATGCAAATATTGTTGGCACTGCCAGTGTCTTCAGAGTCGTGGGATTCTTAAAGCCAGGAATGACTTTGACAGTGGATTCACAACAGTCATCGCACGAATATTTTCTCGACGTATTTTTCTTAGCCAGACGCATTTAAGTGGCCCAGTTGGCAAGTTATGGTAGCTTATACCTCTTACGACGGTCTCACAACCATCATTGGTACACAAGGGTATAGTAAAATGTGGCATTTTGCTTCAAGTTGTGTAACTAAGAAGTTATTTTGCTGCACGTCAGTGTGTTTTTAAATATTTCGAGCAAAAAGTTTTGCTCAGTGTCATCTGCTGACGTAAAAAAACAGACTGCTGACCCAAATCCGCGTCTGCACGGGAAAGAAAAAGATGGCGCCCAGAATTGCATATTTTTCGAACTTTGGGGACCTATTTCTTCTTAACCATAAAGATTTGGGCCGAAACATTGTAGTGACAATCTAATAAAGATATGATCTTTTATCTGAACCTAACTTGTTTTTGTAGCGGAGTTGCCCTTTAATGGTCGACGTGCCCTGACTCTAGGTAACGTAACCGGTTGAGGTGACGTTACCCTAAAAGTCAGGGTTGGAAAGACAAATTTCCGTAAGTGTAACATTAAGTATTCCGCTTGGTAGTCGTAGAAACTCAACTTTTTGTAAGATTTATGAGTACTACTTAGAAAAAAATTGTCTAGATAATGTATTTGGTGAGAAGAGTAATTGGTAGTTGAACAGTGGCAGAGCCTACAGAGTTGACATAAATGTTTTGTACAATTTATTAATTTGCATGACCATGAAATATGTCCGTATTGCCTACAGTCTCCAATATATACGAAAGCGCTGTCCATTACTGTTCGTTAGTGGAGGCTTCTTTATTCCTGGCCTACAGTTTATATAGTAATGATCCAGATTCACCCTCTCTCTGCTCGACTATGCGGGGTGTTATAATGCAACCACTGCATTGAGACATTATTTGCTTTCTTCTCTGCATCTGTTTTTGTCGATATCTAGCGCATGCAGTTTGCAATATGGGTTGCCATCCTCACAAAGTATTTTTTATTGTTACTGGCAACAGTACAGTTGCAACAAAAGCAATTCGTAATGTTTACATTTAGTAGAACAGATATCGATAATTTGTTTTCAAAAGCATTTTTGTTTCACGTCAGAAAGATCAATGGGGGCCAAAAAGGCTAAAGGGGAAAAAATACACCGGCCAAAAAAGTCCACCCTGATTTTTTAGTCTTGTAAGCGTTAATTTGTAGACAAATGGGCATGGTCATTGGGTGTGGCTAATCAAAACTGAAAATCTCAATATCTTTATTGTATTATTGTACTTAGGATTATCAAAAGAGTTAGGGAAGATTATTATCTATTTTTGTTGTCACTGTCAGTAATAGTGTAATACATAACTACATATGTACAGCATGCTACCACGTTTTTAATGAATAGGTCAGCCGTCAGCGTCGTCTTGATATATGTTATGTAATAACGGTAAGAGAAAACAAAATGGCGACATGTCACACATGTTGTATGATTCAATATTGGTAAAGATGAGAGAATAACCGATGTCCGACTGCCCCAAAATTGCATAATCCGATTTTCCTGAGGTTTCAATATCGGCCATTAACCTAACAAGTGCCTCTGTTCACCTCCGTGAACAAATGACTTTGAAAATGGCACCCGGGGGTGACAGTCCCTGTTTAAGGCATTTGCTAGTTAATGGCGGCCACTTACATGAAAATCATAGTCTTGAAGACTAGGTCGGAGATCTGTTAGTCTCTAATCTGTGATATTAGGATTCGGCGACTGCGATTCCTATCTGCGAATGCTTATAACAGCATTACGGCAATACTGTCAAAGATACCACTTACCAGAAATGATAGTTTTACTCCGTGCGCTGAGCATGTATTAACTATGTTGTATTCTATTGCAATGCCAGTTAATTGTTTATTTATAAAGATCTGTTCATTGGCAAAAGTAGTCAAACAGTTTAGCTGACAAACTATTAATTTGCTGGCAACGGCAGTTTTAAAGGGGGTTTCACACCCGCGACACCCTCCCCGCTTCGTGACGGCCCTGTCTCCTTGAAAAGCGTGCAAACTTCATTAGATGAATCTGCTCTTTTTAATGCCGCGGCTATAGACAGAGTTTGGGACGTCCTATATAGATACTCTCACATTGGTGATATGTGGGTAGACATACTCATCGGAGTCTGATATAGTCTGATTGGTAAACAGCAGCACGATGGCCTTCATGCTCTTCCCAGGCGAGTTGATACTCAAATTTTGTATCTTTGACGATTTCTCCCAGGTTTCTGTCTTCACTAGAGTAACATGCGTGAAGCTGAGGCTCCAGTCTTTGCTGTAAATCTAGGCAGCCAGCCGGCTCTTGGCTGTCTATCACCTCATACTCTAGCTCTTGACAATCAAGGGTGTAAGCACCAAGAGTCTGGCTTTTCGATAACCATGATGCTGGATGTCCTGGGCAGAGTGATGGCGTACCTGGGATTGTTGTTCATGGCGTGCGGCGCATACAGCCCATGGTCCTGGATTATATGGTCGATGTTCATTTTGAAACGGTTCCCATGGATTGAATACATGAGCGCATCAGCCAATTTATCGGAATCACCAGACGATGCGCCAGAGTCATCCTTGGAAGCTAGTTCCCGTAGGTTCACGCCAGCTGCTCAGTATTCGATCATCTGGTCTCTCTCGGAGTTAGTTTTCCACTTGCCCTCGTATACGCGGTAGAGGCTTTCGCCACTTCAATTGAATATGCTGTCGCCAGGTAGCTTGATTTGTAGCCACTTTTGGAGGAGAGTGGACAAATGGTTTTGGAAACGGCTTTTTGTACATTCGACTATCAGCGTGTACAGCAGGTAGAATGACCCAGGGACCAAACAACGTGTGCCTTCAAGCTCGGCACTTTGATTAAAAACGTTTTGCTAGGCTTGGCGAAACTCGGTGACATGGTGACAACATGTCTCGTACGCTCGCCCTTTATAGCGGCCATCTGCATCTTCCGGAAAGGTGGCCTTAGCTCCTCCTCTGTCCTGCTATGTAATGCCATTTTGACACGAGACACGCACGTATGTATTACGGCAACTTGCCATTTGCGGGTCGCACCTCGTAGAGAACCCAAGCAGCAGCAATAGCCAGAACCCACAGGTTTCTGGCCATCGACGCTAGAGCCTATGAGCCCCACGAGATTGCTTGGGCGACGAGGTTAAGTATTGGCGCCACTAGGGACCCAAGCTTTTTGCCTAGGTTGATTAACGCTTTGGCTAGCTTGCCTGTGGCCAGGGCGACTTGAGCAATCGCCTGTCTAGTCTTCACAATAACCATGTTTAATATACCGGCTATCCCTATCGAAACAGCTGATAGTCCGACTAAGTTCTCCTGGCCCACTTCTTGAATCTTTCTAGCATTGTGATGTCCTCCTCTTGCTGCGCTCTAACCTCCTCTTGCTGTCTTTGCTCAGTTAGATCTCCACTCATGAAGCAGCCTCTCTGCCTTTAAATTGTTGTATTCAACAACATACTCCAGAGCCTTGTTGATAACGGATGCACCCCAGTCTAAGAGCAGGGGCATTGCCTCTGTATGCCCGTTTATAGCCGCATACACCAGGGGAGGCTCTAGATCCGCTGCACCACAATTGCTGAACAGGCGCATCTCCTCTATCTGACCACATCTGGCCGCCTCTGCCATAGCATAATCTAGGTCTTTTAACTCCTCCCCTTCTGAGCCCTTGTTATTCTTCTCTAAGGTCCTATTGTGTAGTGGTCCTAGCTCAACACCTGGGAAGAAACTCAAAGAGCTCCTCTTGTATCCAGGGATATGAAGAAAGTTTTCTTAAGCAGAAAGCCAGTACCAACGAGTCCTAACTGTGTCTGA
>JAODVM010415211.1:0-10051 GCA_025400095.1 Phenganax marumi
TGTTTTCAAAAATACCTTGTTAAGTTTTGAACTTTTTAATTTTTTTCAAAATTGGAGAAAACCCAAATTTGCAATCTGGCCAGGGACCAATGCCTTAATTTTCAAATTGATGGCAGGAATATAAGAATAAAGATATAGCTAGCAAATATAATTGGTAATCATTTAAAAATATGAAATATCAAAAACTAGAAAATATTGTCAGGTAATTTCGATCATAAGAATAAGGTGACATGTTCAGCTACAAAATGTGTTTAAATCATTTACATTCAAAAACTGAAGGTACTACTAAGGAATTTTGGAATTGAAGAAATAGAAATTATTTTCTGTATAATTTTATTTCAGTAATAAATTTAAAATAGTTATGTCCAAATTCCACCAAAGAACAACAAAGATCACATATTTGCTCTGGTTGTGTCACATGTATAGTTTTATATTTTGAAAAAACAAATTATTTAATTGTAAAAAACTCTGAACACATATGTTTGTTAGACAAGTTGTTAAAAAATACAAAACTCGCAACAGATGTTACAATGTTACAGAAACCCACTTTTAGAATGCTTATTTACAATCACCTAGCCAGAGGCACTAAGCAAACTTTTAAAATGGTTAGGCAGTAGTTTAGTATAAGAGAGCTTTAGACTCAAAATCAAGTACAAATTATTCCCATTAGTCATACTGCATGTGTGAAAAAATAACGTCATCTCATTGTGTTTCCAAAATCTTGTTATCATAATTCCAAGATTTTCGTAAAAACTCATTACATGGACTTCAAGATTTTGGCAAACCAATGAGATGGCATGATTTTTTGCAGGCGCAGTATGATGAATGGGAAAAACTTAAACTTGTACTCATTGTAGAATCTAAAGCTCTCTACTGATTAGAAGAACTAGCATGGTCCTCCACAATTATTATACTAGTTTACATCTACTCATGCTTAGGTTCATCTTTCAAACTTTGATATAAAAACAGAATCATATAAGTAGTTAACCAAATAATTAAAACTGGTCACTAAAAAATACTGGTCTGCCATACCTTGACATAGTTTGCAGGAACCAGTCCCTCGCTTGTTCCATTCAGTGAAGCCAACAACCAGCCCTTCACCCGTGGCTGCTTGTCTTTTGGAGCTAGACGCAGCATATCCCCTGCTTGGAAGGGCAGCTCTTCATCACTCTCGGCTTCAAAGTCATACTCTGCCCGGGCTAGCACATGATCACCTTCCCCTAGTTACAAAAATCCAAAGTAAAATGTGACACTTGGTGTACAAAACCTACATTACATTGATTAAGAAATAATAATAATGTTTTTTATTGTGTATTGTTATTTATGATCAAAAAATTACTACAAAAAACAGTGTTGTAATTTTCAATGAACTTCCCTCATCTGCTACTCCATCAATGATCTTTTGGGACCTCAATCATGGTGAGGAAGTAGGAAAAATTATAAATTCAAGCACCAGGTATGACAGAGGCAATTTACAAAGCATAAAACAGGAGTGACATTCCCTAGACTCACTGAATGACAACAAAGCTTCAACTCAGAAAACAGTGGAAGAAAAAGCATCTTATTACGCTATGCTATAACATTATTGTTTACAAAATAACACCACTGCTTTCTGTGCACTGATTGGTTGAGAGTGTGAGAAAATCATGATTGTTAGAAAGTACATAAACAAACTTTTGATGTTAACATAAGGAGAAGTAAGCTTTTGAGAATGAATTTTGCATCTCTTTGATTTTCATATTTCTTTGTTGGTTATTTTATATAAGCAATAAAATGCATTTCCTGCATCTTTAGAAGTAATTTTCTTATAAACACTTGTAGGATGATGGTTCCACTGATAAAAAAAATAACTTGAAAGTCACTTGTAGTGGATGGCTTGTGACTTTTTAATTAACAATTGTCCATGTTTGAACTGACCCCCTTGAGTTTGTCATAAAAAAGTACGTAAACACAGGAAAATACATTCAGTGCTTCTTCATAAATAAATATTATTTTATGTATAATAATTTATGTATAAAAAGTTATCACAACTAAAGTTTATTGATAATTCATAACATAAATCTTTAACATTGAAGAGTTTTTTCAGTGATTAACAATGATCAAAGATGCTTTCAATGAGGAAAAATGCAACTAAACTTTTATACAACCTTTGGATCACAAAGACAGAACATTTTAACATAAACATCCATACCAACTCCATTTTTGTACTTTTGCATCACTTAATGCTAGTATTTTGCTCTGAATGAAGGGATACTGCTCAGAATGTCAACTGCAGAAGGCTGTTTAAAACTTTATACTACAATGATTTAAAACGACTAACTTTTCAGTTGAAGGTAAATAAAATTAGTATTAATATACCTGTCATCCATTGTTTAGCATCATCAGTATCACCACTGAGTGACTGAAGCAGCTTCCAGAACAGCCACGGAGCTCCCAGTACAACTCCAAAGAACATTACAATTGGCCATGACCTCTGCAACTTTTTGCCTTCAGTAGCAACAACTGCATTCTTAGCTTCACTCCAAACCTCATCTGTAACTGTTCTTTCACGCAGTCTAAAAAACTCTAACAACTTGTAGTACAGGTTTTTTATAGCCCTAAATAGAGTGATGGCCCCAAGAACACTCATCAAATGGCCTCTCAATCGACTAAAATGATCTGCTACTCCCAAAACAGCTCTAAATGAGTTGATGACGGCAAAGTGAGTTGACTCCAACATCATTGCGATTGAGCCAAAGGCTTGAACTATGGATTCTATAGACTGGAAGGCTGCTCTACTGCTTTCCTCAGCTCGTCGAGTAAAGGAACTGCCATTATTATAACCCATTCCATATCGGTTCATGCTATAACTTCCTCCATAGCCACCATATCCCCCATAGCTACCCATTCCGCCATTAATTATCAGACATACCTCTTAGGAGAGTACTTGATCAATATTTAGTATTTTTCTTTTTAATAATACAGCATAATTTTCTTAAATGAAGTTGAGTGGCTGGGACTGATGGCTTAACCTCTCTGTTCACATACAATGTGGTAAAAGAAGACCATAATTACAAGAGTAATTACAGTTCTTTATTATGCATTCTGCAGAGCCTCAATGCATTTACAAATTCAAGTACATACAATAATATATAACTATAATTATATCAACTATATATATATATATATATGTAAAGCTATTACAAAACACAAGCAGAGACAATCTCAAATATGTAACTATATCATGAAGTACAAGTTAAGATGATATTCATCATAAGAATGCTTCTCTAAACAGAAATGTTTTTAGGCGGTTTTTAGGATTTGTGTTTCTCATAAAATATCAGGTAGCCTGTTCCAATTTTTTGGTCCAGCTACATAAAATTCCTTTTCTCCATAAGTCGCAGACTTTGTCTTTGGAATAGCCAGAAACATTTTCTTTAGTTGCTGAACACAAGACATGTTATAAAATATTTAAAAAAACCCTCAACAAATTTAGTAGCCAGTTTTCTTTCACTAGTGGCATTAGCTGCCTATAGTTTCAACCTTATTATACAAATTTGTAAAAAGACTGAAACTCACCATAGCTGGAGAGCCCATACATTCCCCCACCATAACCACCATAGCCCATCATGCTTCCATAGCCTGTCATACTGTTATAACCTGAAACATGTAACAAATATATTTTGAAACTCCTTAATAACAACTAATAGTTTTTATAATGCAACCAATATCCATTTCCCACGCTCTGATTGTTTCCCATATCTCAGGATATTTTAAAATATCTTAAAAGACAACTATGATTTGATTTTGAGGAAGTAGCCGAAATGGCATCACACTTCCTGTCAGTTGGTGGAAGTGCTTGTTTTAAAAAAAGAACCATTCCTGTCAACACTAATAGGGCAACAAGATTTGGCTTTTTTGGTTTTGATATTAAGGACATTTACTTTTTTTTAAAATTTTGCTAAAGTTCATCAACAATTCTCAAATGGTACACAAAGCATAATACATGCTAGAAACAAAAAAAAAACATTACATTGTGTTGTTTTTTGAAAATGAAGTACATTTTATCCCTGGGGTGGGGAGCGTACTTGAGACTAGTTTGGGTATGGGGGTGCTGCTGGGGTTTGGAAATCCTGACCCTGTTTAAGACAAATCGCCAACAAAAATATGTAGCCGTAGGCCCTGTTTAGGCCAACCCATTCTTTTTAATTACCCAAAGGTTTTAAAATTTCTATGGTGGGCTCACTAACTTCATCGAAATGACAACTAAGGTGGATACGACCCAAACAAAACAATTACTCTTGTCTGCAACGTTTATATTGTTAAACAAAAGCAGTAGAACTAGAAAGTCTATTGTTTACTTCACGCTTGTTTACAGTGCAAGTAGGGTCCGAAACTAGTTTACATATTCTGTGCTCTTCATCCCTTTTCCCTAAAACGTACCATAGTTTGAACCATAACTGGACCGTTGTGGCCTAGCTGGAAGTTGAGGCGGGTTTCTCGCCGTTACACCGTTAGTCGTTGCACAACATGGAAGGCCCGAACTCTGCAAAGAGTTTCTAACCACACTACCACTGGTCCCTGGAAGAGTAGATCTAAGTGGCGACTGATAACTAGATGATAAAGTACTCGCCCTAGCGTTCGTTCCCGGTGACTCCCACGGTTTCGGTGGGGCGGCCATAATAGAATATTTAAGACGAAAAACGCCTAACTCAATAACAACATCACCCAAGCTCCGAAACCATTTTGGATTTGGCTGAGTCAGTCCAAGATGGCCGAGAAACCTTACTCGTTCCCAGTCCCAGGCCAAAGTTCATCTTGCGCAACATTTTTGTACGGCAGCTGCTGTTTGTCACGCAACTGTACTACGTGTTAGGTCGATCAACAAATTTATTTCAATCAACGTAGATGAAGACAAATACTTCCTTCTTGGTTCCGGCAAACTTACCCATACAGTTCTTTTAAAATCATAATTTATGCATTCAGGCAATTGCAATGAGGAAACAATACATTTATTTAACGGAGTTCACGACGCCAGTGTCGGGGGGATGGGGTGCTACTCCGGGCTTAAAAGGGTGGGAGTGACCGTCGAAAAGTCCCCATACCGAATTCCTAAACATTTTTCACCCAGAATTTACCTCTCGGTTTTATTACCCTGTTAATATACTGATTGAAAACTGACACTTTCCCTACAAAATATGCGAGTGGCGCTAAATCCCCTCGTGTTTTGCTGAACATGTCATGCAGGGAAAAAAGGCGCGCTCGTTCGCCATGTTTTTTATCCGTACGCACGTTTACCAAAACAAGGGACTGCAACAGCCTAATTAATAATTTCGCGTTATAAATAACCAGGCTTTTGGTTTAACACCGGTTTTCCTTAATTAGCAACCTCTAAAAACATTTGTAAAAAAGACGGTTGAATATAGGGAGTACCCCACCCCTAAAGGGTGCTAGGCCTAGGGTTAGAATTTTCTCCGAGGCGAAAAAAGGTAGACGCACTGATTAGCGAAATAAAGAATAGAAACTCAGTGGTTGGTGTATTTTCTCCGTCCCATGTTTTTCATTGTTTTCAATGGATGAATTATCTACGATTACGAAGGTTCCAGCTGCTTCAAAGTCGAAAATCAAATTTAAAGATTGTCGTTGTGCTTGCTGTGGTTCAAATTTGTCCTTGGTTTGTTTTTTTTTCCCCTTTGTTTATGTTAGATATGGTAATGTATGATAATAACTTTGAAACAAAGGAAAATGAAATCCAAACCAAGTGTAAAATACGATACTCAGACATATCACTGCTTTTAATTTTAGCCGTTGCGGCGAGTTGGATTTTAAGTTGCTAACCCCCAAAATATACAAATGAGCAACATGTAGTACCAGCCATTCTTCTTACAAAATCTAGAAAAAATATTTTTCTTTGAAACTTAGAACACTACTTGCTTTTTTCTCACCGATATTTAAAGAGAAACTCTGCCACCTATGGAGCAGTGATGAAAAATATTTTTTTTACAAGAATTCCAAGTGGCATATTAGCCCTAATTTAAGGAGATATGCAAGATCTGTCAGACGTACAATGTTAACTTTTGCATAATTTTTTTTGTTATATTCTTAGACTTTCACTCGACAAAAGGATTGGTTGGTTCTTGGTCAGTCGTGCCCTTGATCAAAATCAAATGTATCCCATGTGGAATAAAAATGCACAGTTTTTGCTTGCTTATCATCTTCGTTTTCCTGCTATTTGTTTAAGGGAAAGTCTAAATAAAATTATATAACAAAGCACTTAATGTATAGTCCCTCCGGAAAGAAGTTAATTTTGTTTTCCCTCAACTTTGTCTTGGGGAAACACCGGTACTCTTGGGAAAACAAAACTAACTGTTTCCCTGAGTGCTATACATTAACTGTAATGTGTAGTGGAAACCATCCTTCTAATTGTAAAATGTTATTCTATTAAAATTTAAGCTAAACCGAAGCTACATATAATAATATGAAAACCAGACCATTTTTTAAGTTCTGCATATCATAACTTAAACACTGATATATGTTTTTGATGTATGTGGGAATTGGTTACACCAATGAAACACTCAATGCTTCCAAATGATAAAATATATTTATTTATGTATAAAACTTAAAGTTAAAAAAATAATATTTTTTCTTTCTTTCTTTTAGTTACAGCTCTTTAAACGAGAGCTTCTTCTCCTTAGACACTCAGGAGTAAAAAAACACATGACAATCAAAGCTGTTATACAAGTTCAATTAGAAATAAAAAAATATTTACATTTTTAGTGTAATCAAAAATACATTGAGCTCATATAAAATAATTCAAACAATTTCATAGTACAAAAGCAAGCAATCACTATTTACAAGAGAGAGGATGAATGAGCATTTTTGTTAACATGTATGAAAATGCCTCTGTGACTTTTGAATGTTATAAATTGAATTTTTTTAAGAAAATGGTATAAATAAAACTGTCTTGAAGCAAGTATTAAAACTTTGTATAAAGTATTGAGCAATATGTTCAGAAGTCTGCATCTAGTGTGAAAACATTTTCTTCCTTCTTGGCCATGACACTAGCTTTTTGGTAATCCCCAACTCTCTTCTCAAAGAAGTTGGTCTTTCCCTCAAGGGAGATATTTTCCATGAAATCAAATGGGTTTTGAGCATTATAAATCTGCAAAGAGAAGATTAAAACTTAGTGCTAATGCTGTGCATTCCTAGCATATATGTAACCAAAGCAGAGGGCAAAATAGATAAATTAAACTCCCATACAACAAGATGGGAAAACAGATGTTAAACAAAAATGATGATGAGACATATGTATAAAAATATGCGAACTAGAAAACTCACAGATTATTAAAAATTTAAAAGGTTAAGTGTGATAATGAACAAGCAATATTGCAAAACTGTCAGATATTAGCCCCTCCAGTTTTTTGTCAGCATTTTCTGGTTATTAAAAGCTGGTTTTTTGCCATTCTGTTTGGGAGGCATTCAAGTTGCGTATGAAACTCATTTCCTATTTCCAGATAGTCTTTACACATGTTGATATATTTCAGAAGGCTTGCATAGGTCTTAAGCGAAAAGTAAAAAAGCATTAGACAAATTGGGCTTGTTTAACAGCTTACAGAAACCAAACTAATTCAGCACCCAAGGCTTGGTTTAAACATTGAATTTCACATGTGAATCTAATGCTAATGAACATACTCTATTGTTCTAGTACGTTTGCTTTAAAATTTGATGTTTAAATAGGCCTTAGTAGTTTTAAAAAAAGTTTTTGATCCCACACACCATATTTATAATGAACATCAAATCTTACCTTTGAACAACCCAAAGCAATAAGTAATCTGTCAGCAACAAACTCGATGTATTCTTTCATCAACTCATTGTTCATTCCAATCAGTTTAACAGGAAGAGCTTCGATGAGAAACTCTTGTTCAATGAGAACTGCCTCCTTGATAGTAGACTTGATACATTCCTCGGAAGGCTTGTTGTGCAGATATTTGAACATTAGACATGCAAAATCACAATGAAGTCCTTCATCTCTGCTTATTAGTTCATTAGAAAAAGTTAACCCATGCATCAGATTCCTGGAGAAAAACAAATTTAAATATTAAAATATTAAGCCTTGCAACAGTTTATTTTTGGATGGGGCTACTAAATCTTTTGTTTTCAAACCAAAGGATGACTTGATCAATCATCAAGTTGGTTATTTTTAGGAACAAGGTCTTTTTCATACAACTGATTTCAAAATACAAGACAATGTAAATTGAATCTATGTTGAACAACTTACCTTTTCTTTAGCCAGAAAATGGAGGCAAATGAGCCTGAGAAGAAAATTCCTTCCACTGCAGCAAAAGCTACCACTCTCTCACCAAATGATGCCTAAATGAACAAAACACACTTGCACCAATACGTGAAGTGCAAAAAGGGCGTGCACCTCAGCGAACCGTGGATCTGCTGTTTGAGGCTATTGACTTTATCGGCTACGTCGTCTTCTCCACAATACACGGGACATTGGGGTACGCTACAACTGAAATACGACCAGCCGGTCTGCGACTGCTTGGGTCCTTGCATGGGGGCGTCGTGGAAAGGACAGAGATGCCCATTGGGTGAGATCTTTGGTGGAGGAGGAGGATAACACTGATACGTGGACACCGTGTTATACCTCACATTGGGAGCTCCTTGAGGTGGACCACAGTACACGACGGGCGATGAGGTTGTTCCCGTGCTGCTTTGCGTTGGTCCTAATGTGTAACGGCGTCTTTCCGGAGTGTTTTGAGGTGGTACGGCCTCTGGTCTCCACACGTAGATTTCCGGCACAGTTCCCAGCACTTCAAACGGTCGGTCATCGGGTGGCAGTTGACAAAGCCAGAACAAATTATCCCAAGGTCTACCCCCCAAATTTCGTTGCTGCTTGAGCAAAAATTCATACTTTTGACTAGGCTCGTCGGCACATCGTCTTATCTTTTCTTCCACCTCCGGTTCCAACCACCACAAGGTGTCTTCGGCATATACCTAGCCGCCAATTCCTTCACGGATTGCAACGGTACTTGCTGTAATTCTTCAAAGAATTTTTCCACATCAAACGCCGCTTCTTTGGTAATTGGACTCTCTTCTATTAGCGTCGTCGTCACTTCCTGTTTCACCTTTTTCAAACCTTTTCAAACCTGTTCCAACAACGTGATGCTTCGCGGCTCTTTCACATCATGCAAATGAAGACGGTTACTCAAGTCAGTATGTTTCCCGCCTTTTTTGTGTCTTTTTTGGCGCTCTTTTTCACGCTCTATGGCACGGGGTACAGTGACTTCAGCCATTTTGCACTCAACACTAACAACCCACAGTCACTTCACCCGTTTACTCGCAAAGCCTCTTGGGATGACGTCATCCTTGCCTTATTTGGCTGCCTTTTGTCCGGGGCCCTGGGCTTGGGTCTCTGGGGACGATGACGTCACTCTAGGCTCTTTTGGAAGTTTCGGTCCTATGGCCCTAATTAGCATAATTTTGCAATTCGTATAGGCCTATTATAATGAGAAATTTTATGTGCATAATTACTTTCTATTCACTCTTCACCCATAATACTACTCTCCAGATAATAATATTTACAAGTAGATAAAAAAAAAGTGAAATTGAAATACTTTAAAGGGCACTGGCCCCCTGGAATAACTTAAAAGCTAACCGAGCCAGGGGGCCAGGCAAACTTAATTATTACAATGTTGTAGCGAGACGTGGTACAAACAACATAGAAAAGAAACAAATTATGAGGCTAAGTTCGAGATATAAATTATCACTTACAGCACACGCGTAAAATAATACAGAAAGCAATCCAAAACTAAATTTTCTAAATTCTTAATATGTCATAATTTTTTTGTTCTTTTATTGAAACAATGTTTCTGGCTAGGTTATTTGCATGCTTTAGTATTTTGCTTGACAAAGTTCACCTTCATAAACACTTGTCATTCACTTCAGTTCTTTCCAGTAGCCTGTATTCAATAGGCGTTACAACACTTTCCAATTTATGCAATAATAATAGTTGCAAATAGTAATACTGAATGATAATGATAATAATAATAATAATAATAATTTG
>JAODVM010415222.1:0-10049 GCA_025400095.1 Phenganax marumi
TATACTTGGTCCAACAATTCTGCTAATGCACTCGCAAGTCAGCCTACTCGATCACATACTCTAAGAGGAGAAAAATCACAGCAAAAATCGCCCGTGTGAACTGGCCTTAAGGTCAACCCCCTTATGTAAATTGTCTATAAATACGGTTAGTTTGTACATCATTTATTCAAAAAAATTTTGTGTAAGAAAATCAAAGAAGGGAAATGCGCTTCACACGAGGATCTTTGATCCTCTCAAGGATTTCTTTGCAAAATCGAAGATTTCTTGCATTTTCATGTAAAATAAATGGAGACCAACAAAGGTAAAGTCTTACAAGACCCAATTTGGGTAGACTACCTAAAACAGTATTATAGTAAAAATTACGATAAAGCCATGAAGTTGTTTAAGGCATGGGACAGTGAAGCTGCAAAACAAAGGTTTCTTAAAAAATACCTTAACGCAGACCTTAGCAAATTTGACTTCGAGTGTAATGTCACAAAGACCTAATTTGATCAGGTAGGGTTTATTTTAAAGTGCCAGGAGGGGGTTATTGATATGAAATTGAGACTTATAAATTTAAAACAACCTCAGAATGGATGAAATTTTTAGGAATAACAAATAAAGAAATCAATAATAGAATAGAGCATCAACGGACACCTCAAATTTGCAATCATTTTGGAACTGTTACAGGTTTTTAACTTGAAAAAGAAAACTTAAAGATAGACTTTATAAACCTTGATATTTATGTTGATGAAAATGACTACTTCACGATTAAGCTTGATGCAATGGACACCAAATGGATAAACAAAACTGACATCAAAGATGTAGAAAAATTATAACTTGATTACAAAACGAATCTTTATTTTACAAGTTTATTAGCAACTTATGTGGTAAGTTACAAAGCTGGGATGAGCATCAAACACGTCGTTAGAAAAAATTAACCAGAAATTATAAGCAGTATTGCAAAATACTATTTCTATTACCACATGAAGCGATTTCTTAGATATCCACAGAAACTAGATCAATACATTGATGACAACATGATAAAACTTGAACAATCTAATGCTCCAGTGAAAAACATTTGGGTTGATAAACATGAAAGCGTGAACGTGGTGGATTCTAGAAAGTTTAAAACGTTGATGATATTTTTTAATAAGCGACATGACATGTCTAACATGAGAAATGCACAATACGATATTGGTGACTACAACAATAATTGTGGGCTAAAGTATCAGGAGATCAAAGAAACGATAGACAAAGGACCTGTTTGCAAATCATTTATCAAAAAGTCTAGTGACGGTTTAACAAAACTAGGACAAAAATTACTTCAACAAGTTACTGAATCTTATATCTATACAGTACTAGGAGCTCAAGCCAGCACAAGATGGAGTGTTGTCAATCAAGGAGCAAAATCAAGCCAAACCCAAGACGTGTTCCATAAATTAGTTCAAGACACGATCATCCAAGATAACATCACAGTCACTATTTCCAACATGAGGACTGCTATTAAGGACACCAATGTGGTTCTTAATATGGTGATCGGTCCTGGAATTATAATAGTTCCAAGTCATATGATTATGAAAAACCTATTGCTGGATATGATAGTATTTTAGCCATAGCTACATCTGACATGAAGTTTGGTAAAAATAATCACTTAAATTATAGAAGACCTGAGTGAAGCGAACCAAAACCAACAAGACAAAAAACCCCTACTAAACCGACAGGTCCAAGTCCATCAAGTCCAAAAGTAGAACCACCTGAACGAAGTGAGTCAAGTGAAGCAAAAGTAAAAGTTCAACCGTCTTCTAAGCGCAAAGCGGGTGCAAAGCAGTCTTATAATATAGAAGTTGCAGGTGTAATGTTAATAGCTGGGCTAATTCTCGTACAATATTTACTGTGAAGTTTTCTGTCGATTTTAGTAGAAAGTTGGTAGAGGATTCGTTTCTATGATTACCTCCTTTGATTTGTTGAAAACTAATGCAGAAAAGCAAAGTAAGAGTTTTGAAATTGGTGCGTTAGTTTATACGTTTTTTCGAACAATTTGCGTTTTATCTGTGTATGATCAACGAGGCAAAATGTGATAAATAAAGTTTCCTCACTAGGAATGATGATTTGTGAATTGAGATTGCCAAGTTTTTACTTTATTAGGTTTTGTTCTTGATCCAATTGATTGAAACTGGTTTCAATTACTTTTATACTTTTTTGATTGCTGGTAACGTCAGTTCGATTGGCGTTAATGTTTCTTTGGTTACGCGTTATATCATCATAGAGGGTTTTAACACTTTTTTCTCAACACCGTTGAGCTTTGTTTTGATGTCTTTGGTTTTGTTATTAGATTCTTCATAGCCAAAATACATTGCCATTTATTTAAGAAAAATGGCATTGATTTTCCCTGGAGGTCGAAGATCTAACTTTGGATATTGTGACTCCATCGGCTTAGACAGTCTTAAGTGGTTTGTAAGATGACTATGAATGGACTGGGTCAATTTTTACATCCATTAATAATAGTTTACAAGTCACCTTAAGTGCTGCGGTCTTGGGCTTCTTACTTGAAATTTAATTAAAATTTACTTAAAATTTACTTTAAGAGATCTTCGATCTCCGGGAAAAAACTTTGATTTTTTCCTTAAATAAATGGAGAACAAGCAAAGCAAAGAAAACAATAACTCACAAGTGAAAAACGGTAAGGTAGAAGTAGAAAAGAGCAAGGCCAAAGTAGAAACAAACCCTGTTATTACCACAAAAATACCAGTACAACGAGTAAATAATCCACGAAGAGTAGAAGCTGGTAAACGACTTGCAGCTATTTCTAAACAAGCCAAAGAAGCAAAAAAGAAAAGACTTCTCGAAGAAAACAACGTGAGTGAAGCAAGTTGGGGGTATACACCAATCGTAGTAGTACATTACTTGGAATTGGAGCAACTTGCTATTTCGCTTCGCGCACCTCTGGCGTTATGTTAAAACCAATTATAAAGACTAAACCTAAAATAGAAGTTGAAAAGAATAACCTAAAATAGAAGTTGATAAACCAAAAATAAAACTGGACACTTTTGATTAATTAAAGAAAAAGTTGCAGAAAAAGTTGAAAAAGTTGTTGTATATTTCAACTGTAGAATTTAATCGTTTAACAGTTTCTAAATCCTGGTCTATCTTCTTCTTCCTCATACACATTGTTTCTTCTATCAAGTGGATGACAGTTTGGATTACGTCTTGGTATTATTTCACCATTTGGATAGAGATAAATGATCTCTGGTTTTGGTTTTTCAACTTCAATTTTATAAACATCATCACCAACAATCAAGTTTTCGTTTTTATCAAAAGCTTTTTGAAACTTATGGAATGTTGAGCCAAAAAGAATTAAGTAATCACACGCTCTACTTATACTAGGAAACGTTTCTTCCTAACCTGAGTTAACGTGTGTTACTTTTCTTTTTAGACTACTCTTTGGCCAAGGATAAGTGCTCATTCTCTTTATTATATAAGTCTTTTACTTTTTTTGCTTCGCTCAGGATCACTTTGCTCATGCTAAATCAATTTTCCAAGGAGTGCTCCTCCAGCGATGCCTAAAACACCCATAACAATATGTTGGTACTCTTGCATTTCCTTCGAGGGTTTGTAATAATCTTCTAGTTGTGGTTCTGGTGTCCATTCAAGCCTTAGTTTCTTAATTGGTTTCAAATAGTCCAAGGCTTTGTTCGTCGTGTTAATATCTTTATTCGCGTCGGATAATTCCTGTCTATATTGTGCTATTTTATTTTTCTTGCTGTTTCTTTTTCATACCAAGCTTCTTTATCTCTTGCTACTTTTTCCATGGCAAGATGGCATTATGACGATTCATTTCTTCGTCATATCCTTTGAGGTTCAATTTACTAAACAAACATCCTGCACCTGCAAAAGCAACTGCATTAAATAATCTATGCACTTGCTACCGTTGAAGCCATTTATTTAAAGCTCATTTTATTCGCTTCTGTTTATTTCTCAATTTTTTCTGGGATAATTTTCTTATCTTCGAGGTATTTCACCAGGATAGATCCCAACATTACAGCTCCAGCGCGTTTTAGAGTTCCTTGCATCGATTGTGGTGTTCCAAGGGATTCTCCAAAGGCTTTCTTACTCAACATCGATACACCGCACTATAGATTTGATTAATATATTTTTGCTCGTTGTTTGCTTCAGTCTGTTTGTTGCTCATGTTGTTCTTTTATTATAGGGAAAAATGTGCAAAATCTTCAATTTTGCAAGAAAATCTATGAGAGGATCAAAGATCATCACGTGAAGTGCGTCTTTCTTCTTTGATTTTTTCGAGATCGAAGATCTCATGTAAAAATTTTATATTTTTATTCTAATTTTTAAAACTTACTCTTGCTCGCTTTGTTCACTTTTCAGTTTGTACTGTCCATAAGACAACGTATCTAATTTATTGGGTAATATGTATCGTTTATCACCATTGGAACTCAGAGCTATTTTCCCGACCGTCTCCGAGTATAGTTTGCATTTTCTATTTCTTGTAACATTCATTGGACGTATAACTTGTTCACCTGTAAACAAACAATTCTTATAGTCTTCAAATATCATCGTTTTGTCTCTTACTGATTTCTTCAATCCTTTATATTTCTTAACTTCTTTACCATCTTCCTTTTTATAACTGTATAGTTTTGCTCGTACTCCTACAAACTCCACAATTTGTGTTCCTCCACATTCATCTTTGAACACACCTGGAACTTTCTTCTTTAGTCCTTTTGTAATGTATGGATTGTCAGTTATTATTTCTGAGGTGTCAAATAGTCTTTCCAGATCAGGGGATATGTCTTTGTAGAAATCTTCTGTTTGAATTTCATAACATAATGAGTCGGTATCAGTGAATAGTAAGTTTGCTTTGTCTTTAAACTTTGGTTTTATATAATCATAATGGAAGTCATACATTAGACTCTTTGAGATATCCAGAATACTCATCCCGACGTATATGGGTTTGTTGAGAAGAATACATGTCTTATACATGTGGACTGCTACTAGGCTTTCCGTGAAGATCGCTGTTGAGTTGAAGTTGGTTTTCTTGATCCTATTTTCTACCATTGTTGGTATGTTTACGATTTCTACATCTGATCTATTTCGTAGATTCTCCATGGTCTTACCAAACACTGAATTGTTCATTAAATTGAAGAAGTCTTTTTCGAATTTGTTCTTCGATTTTGTTCTAAGATTTGTATTGAGTTCTATACAGGACTTTAACCATGTGGACTCTTTGAACCTTATGCCCCTGTGGTTCTTCTTTAATATCATCCTTCTTTTCAAATACTGCTTTAGTATTCCATGGTGGGCTACATAGTTATTCTTAGACTTTAAGGTGGGTACAAGTTTCTCTATTGTAATACCTTCATCAATTTTTAAAGGTTCTTTATCCGGTGCTAATGGGTAATCATTATGGAGATCATGTAAATGTTTTGGGTATTCCAGATCCACTTCTAATATACATGGAATGTTGGTCCAATCTTTGAGTTCTTCTTTTGTCATCCATTCAAACTCATGGGTTGGGAGCTTTTGCATCATCGCCCAACCATATAAGTTGTTAGCATCTAAGTAGGGAATGAACGCGGTCGGTTTCTTTGGATCATACAAACACTCACCTTGGTCATTCTTTAAGTACTTATTATTAGCAGCTCCATGTCGTTTTGTAATGATGGACACTCCTCCACGAACTCCTTTTTTTATCATGAGGCACATATCTTGTTGATGTAATAGTTCTAATTCTACATTGGTGTGTTTCAACGCGGCATCCCAAGCCAATCCAGGACTTGTACAATACCATGCAGGATCTACGTTGTAATGTTTCTTACAAACTTTTCGAAATTCTTCAAACACATCCGCTAACAATAGTATATCTGTTTTTAAGTAGAGATTGTGGTAATCTTGCATCATTTTCATTTTGAAAGTGTCCCAAATTTTTGTGCGTGCTATATAGTGTTCATCTGTGATGTGTTCATCATTCAACTTGGAATAGAACGCTTGTTGTGGAGGAAGTTGGGGTCTGATAATTTTTCAAAGCTGTCTATATAGTCATACAGGTAAACTCCTTTTCTAGATAGTAGATCTACATGGTTCTTAAAGTGTCGTTTCAGGTTACTGAAATCTGTAGGTGGTAAGTTTCCTGCAAGAATCCCTAAACTGGAGGATATAAACTTGAAAGAGTCAATGAATCTCAGTTCTCGTTTGACTGGATATGTCTTCACATGTTTCTTGCTCATAAATTGACCCATGACGAGCTCCTTTGTGAAACTTATACACTTTTCTTCATTCCTTGGAATACAATTGAGCTCGCCAGGCATTTCTGCAAGTGCTTCGATGAATAAATGGGAATCATATCCTTCTAAATTGCGGAATATCACTGGAATGAACTTCGGTTTCTTCATCTTTATATTACAATCACTATGAGCTGCTCCACTGTATCTTCCTGTATAGTGACAGGGGTCTTTGACTTTATCCTCTTTGTTTTGTCCAAACTCTCCTTTACCAACATAACAATGGGTAGCCTTCTTAATGTCTTGCATGCCCTTTTTAGTCCTTATTATTTCCTCTGAAAATCTAAACTTATTATAAATATCATGAACTTCTCTTTCCAACTCTTCGACAAACACCTTAGCAACATCCTCCTCAGGAGTCTTCTTTGTGTAGTGAACTAATTTTGGTTTATACACGGAAATGCTAAAGCATTTTATGTAATAACAGAAACCACTGGGGTTGTGTCTTTGGTATTGGTGCGCCCCTTTTCCTAAGTTTTTATCCGTGGGCTCTGTAACACATTCAAAGTCTGCATAAACTACAAACGGTACTTGTCTTGTTCTGTTATAGTTCACAAACTTATTATAGGAACCTTCTTCTGGATAAACTGTTCTATTTGGCACATGGAGCTTACAAAAGTCTTGGTGTTTTAGTAATAAGTCTTCTCTTCCAAAGTACTGCATACAGTAGTCACACACATAGATCTTTCTTTTACTATTAGTAACTTGTGATGCAACTAATCTGGAAATACTATTGATCACAACATAATGTTTTCCTTCTAATAGTAGTAGTCTTATATCTAGATTATCATGAATTTGTGCCATTGGAAACATTCTATCCTTTTCATTGCAACCGAACAAGCTTGTTTTGAGGTTGTTCTTCTTGTCAAACTTTTTGATGTCTGCTATGGGTGTAGGAAATCTTATGTTGGTACAATCCAATGTTTTAGACTTCACTATAAGTTCTTTTGTTATTCTCTCACGATGTTTGTGCTTTTCACTTGTAAATAGAGCGACTGATACAGCCTATTTAAAACACTCTTGGTTGGGCTCGCCATGTTCGTTAACAAAGTCATTCTTACGATTCACAATGGCTTTCTTACTAGCAAGCCGTTTAGGAGTAGGAATATAAGACGACCCTTTGAGAGCTTTATACTTTGCCAAAAGAATATCTAGTCTAATGATTTCCTCAAATTGCCAACCGGATCCTGCTTTTCATTTTTCGGTGAAGCTAGTTTGTATTTTCTTCACCATTCCATCATAAATTTTTTCTACGTTTGATCCTATTACGATTCTATGCTACCCGGAGCTGAAATGGTCTTTGTCTTGTTCTATTATTCTATCTGTTGTTGGGTCCCTTTTCACCATAGAACAAACTAATATAAGTTCAACTTTATTATCTTTAAGTGTTTTTAGATGTTTTATAACATTGTTTTTCACTCTTTTTTCAACCATGTCTCTGGATCATAACCAGGTTTACCTTTAATTGCATAACTACGAAGACGTCCTTCTAATGCATTAGCTTGTTTCTCAATTTCAGGTTCAGGCTCGGTTTGTTTGTCTTCTAAAATGGGTTCAGGTTCTGGCTTACTTCGTTCAGGCTCACTTCGCTCGATGTTAAACGCTTTCATCACTTGTTTTTTAACCTTATTATAATTATCAGACACTTTAGTTTTTACTTTCTCTGGAACATAAACCACTGGCCAATTATAAAATTCACTGAGTTTCTTCCCACAAACGTTCTAGGTTTTGGTATTGGCTTCGATTTTGGTTTACTATACTGTGTTGGTTTAAGAGGTTCTACATTTATATTATTTTTTAGTTTGTAAGACTTAACATTATTGTTTCTTAATGGTACAACTAAAGGCCTTGTTGTTGTTTTCTGTTGAAGGAATCTTTCTGCAACAGTTTGACTTTTCATTGGTTTTGTTGTTCGGGGTTTTGGGATGGACACTTTTCTAGTCTGTCGAAGTCTCATCTCGGAATTTATTTTCTCTAATATTGCTTTCTTTCGCTTTGCGATTTGTGAGGTGCTTTGCACCCGCTTCGCGCTTAGTCTCATCTCTGTTTTTAATTTCTCTTGCATTGCTTTCTTTTTGTCTTGCCTTTGTTTCTCCACAATGTTTGGTTGTTTTGGTTCGCTTTGCTCATGTTGTTTTGGTATTGAAAGACTTGTTCCCTCCTTCTTCCCATATCTATACAAATTATCTACATACCTTGTTATATTTTTGTTCACATAATCTTGTGTTGCTTTTGCAGTGTATTTTCCACAATTAATTTTATTAAGTTCATCCTCAAATTTGTCTAAATGTTTTTGGTGGTCTTTAGGTGACTTTTTAATATTATCATCCAATCTTCTTAACGCACCGAACATTTTTACCTGAAAACGCTCTGCAATTGCATCTAAATCGTTGTTCGCTTCGTTCGTGTTCAGTTTGTTGTTTTTTGCTCCTTTTTCATCTTTAATAAAAGGTTCTCTTTTATTTTCCATATGCGGTTTTTTATAACTAATACTACTATCAATACCAGGATCCTCTCCCCTAGCAGCGCGAGTTTCAATACGATATTTAAGTTGTTTCTGGACTTGGTCTCCCAAGGAATTGTCTTATATCTTAACCCTCTTGATTTAATACTTCTTTTCTTCTTTCTTTATTCATGGTTGTCCTTTTATTATACGGTTTTTTGTAGATAAATGCTTTTTGCTCTGTAGTAGTATTACTATCTTTATTATTTTTTGCGTGGTCTAAGTTCATTTTGTTCTCTACTCTATATATGTTGAATTTATCACCTGATTCCGCAGGCCTCTTATGCAAGTGTTATTTTTCGCTTGGTCTCGAGAGTTTATCGTCTCTTTATATACAGGTTTTGAGTTTTTTGCAAAAACTTTCATTTTTTGATTTCTTGCATCTGTATCATTATTATAGTTTTGGTTCATTGCATTTCCTATTTTGGTGTGTGGTTCTTCATTTTTGAAAATCAATTTTTTAACATCCACATCATTTTTGTTATAATTTGTTTTCTTTGTATTCATTATCTCTTTGTTATATGGTTTCTTGTAGATAAATGGTTTTTGTACATAAATTAGCAGGTGGCTAATACTAATTACTACTAATTTTTAGCAGGTGACATTATACAAATTAGTTGTAATACTATCTTCTACTAATTTGTTAGCAGGCAACAACTTAGGACAAAATTTTAAGCTCATTAATTATTCAAAATGGTGATAAGTATATTTTTTGTACTATGTTTCGCTGACGTTGCATATTTTTGTCCCAGAACCCGTCAATCCCATACTACTTAATTGGGTTTTTGAAATTTGTTAAAGCCATCCATGTAATCATAAGGGTAAACTCCTTTTC
Source organism: Phenganax marumi (assembly GCA_025400095.1). Taxonomy (NCBI): domain Eukaryota; kingdom Metazoa; phylum Cnidaria; class Anthozoa; order Malacalcyonacea; family Clavulariidae; genus Phenganax; species Phenganax marumi. The sequence goes on from JAODVM010415222.1 coordinate 9,614, forward strand.
TCGAAAGTAGCTCCTAGTGGTTTGAGAAGTAACGCTTTAGGTTGTGGAGATCATGTTGAGCTAAATTACTTACTAAGCTCTCTAGATCAGAACTCATGAACTTGAATGAGTCGATGAATCTTAATTGTTTCACGATCGATTTTGTTTCTCCATTGTTCGGGTTGGTCACTGTGTCCACAACTATGTTTTTTTGTGAAACTGATGTACTTCTCTTCATTTTTTGGAATGCAATTGATCCAACCCTCCGAAAGATTTAGAAAACGATCTTAGGCCAATATCGCTCACTTGCACGCTATCAAAAATTATGGAAGGCTTCATCTTATCAAAATTAACCCCACAGCTCCAAGGCAAGATTGATATAAGGCAATACGCCCGAAAAGGACACTCTACAACTGATGGCCTTCTTTACCTATTGCAGGCTATTTTTGAGGCATTG
>JAODVM010415233.1:0-10047 GCA_025400095.1 Phenganax marumi
GGTGGTAACGTGTATTTTGGGATACAATTAAAAAATAATCAACCAAGTTTGACTTGTGGCAATCAGATTTTTTACGACGAAAAAATAGAACAGGAAAAATCAACAAAATTAAAAAAAAACTTTGAAATATTACCTTTTATTTGAAAAAGCAATAAAAAAGATTGGTGAAATTTGCACGGAAACAAAAAAAAAACAAAATAGGGAAAAACAAAAAAAAATCTTTTTGACAACTTGCATTGATTTATTCATTTTATTCGCTTTCAAAAATATCACACCGAAAAGACACAGCAAAGATACAACATAACGAAAACGACCTAACAATCCGATTTAGCAACAAAAGTCTCAAATTTACAAATCATAGAAAAAAAGAGGTCAAAATTTATGAATTAAAAAAAAAGGGAAAATTAACATTTCAAGATAGCACATTTACACGAAGATCTGATTCTAAAACAAGTGCTGCAAAAAAGAGGGGAGATTTACTGTAGATTCTGTTGATCAGAATAGCACTAGTTATGTTTTTGGGGAAACAAAATTGTTGCAACAATAATTAAAAACAAAACTGGTAAACCATGCATAAAAAGTTCACATAAAGTGATGTGTTACAAAAAATCAACCCTGCTAAAAAGGTTACTTCAACTGAAATGAATGTGAAATACAAATTTCAAAAATACGAAAAAGAAAAGGAAATAATCATTTTGCTTGGCAAAATTGATATTTAATCAAACACGTTCTCCAAAATTTATGCCTATTGAAGAGAAAGATTATAAAAAAAAAGAGGATAAGAATTTTTTGTCCTAGCTACAAAACGAACAATATTGTGTGAAGATGCAAGTGATACGATGCAATTTAAAACCAAATTTAAAAAATATAAACACTGAAGCATTGTTTACAAGATTGATACCATAATTTATTTGCACTATTTCCTTTTCGACAAAAATTTGGATAAAAACTTCAATGCAATTTTACTGTAAAGATGTGGTAAAAAGTATTTTAGTACAAACACAATGAATGTGGTGTAATTGCAAATAACAAAAATAGTAAAATAAGTTAGATGGTATGAAATTTGGCAAAAAACCCTGATGCAACACTAACTTTTGGACAACGCAAACTTGTTCAAATTGGTGAAGTGTGGATATGTATGGAAAAGGAGGTGTCAAAGTCTAAACACTAGCAGAACCGAGTTGAATCTTGGCAAGCATTCTGTTAGAAAAAAAAAAATTATAATAAAAGGGTTTACAATGGAAAGAATTCATCAAGCTGATGCCTTATTTAAAAAAACAAGTACAAGAAAGTGAATAGAATCTCAAATAAGATTTTTTTGCTCATCTCAACAAAATGAGAGAATTCCAGTGGAAGAAAAACGGCAACATGTTAGATAAAAAGAAACTCAGTATTCGTTTTGAGGATACACCATGTATATTTATTATTGCAAAGCTTTCGGTCTGTTAGCCCGGACCTTCATCATTACTTCTCGTGTTTTGCATTTTATAAATTCAACCTGAAAGACTGAATACCTCATCCAGCACGTTTTGTGTTTTGAATGTTGTGCATTCAACCAAATGATACTCAGAACATGCACACCTCATCCAGCATGTTTTAGTAGGCTACTGACATCAATACAGTGTAGAATGCATTTGACAAAGGATTTACTTTATTTATATACAATTCAAATTTCATCCAGAACATCAAAACTTTCTTCCCACTTTAAATTTCAAAGGAATGATCATACACTGCTTATATACTTACCTACAGCTACTATATGATAATATTGGCAAAAAGACACTATGCAACACTTGATCTAAAGTCTGCAATGTAGCATTCTCGTTCAGAGAGCCAATTTCAAAAAATTCAGGCATAACTTCATTCGCTTCATCTATTGAGGAAGGCAGTGGTATAGGCCCAGAAGTAGTCCGTTGGAAGTATACAGCGTTGGTTTCCTCCGCTACAAGTGGCATTTTGTCACAGCTAGCAAAGAGGACTGTACGAAAGACTTTTTGAACAATGATTTTCTACAAAGCAAAATGAAATAGTCCATTAAATTGCAATGTACGCACTTACGTGTTTTATTTTGCTCGTCCTTATATCTATGTTCAAGCTATTTCAACTATCTATGTTCAACCTGTCTATGTTCAAGCTATTTGGTAATAGATTGTGCTTACTGTTACAGGTGTAAATTTAAATTTTTGAGTATCAGCATTATTTTCGCCATCTGCTGGTTTCTCGTCTTGTATAACTTCGCCAGTTTCTGGATTTACTTCACCATTGTTCAAATCACCATTCACGACCAGCATCTCATCTGGTTGTGCACCATTTACCAGAGGTTCTGGTATATCATTAATTGAATTGTCTTCACCAGCCTCTAGCAGTTCATCACCATCAGGAATAACAGGAATTTCAGGTTCTAAAAGAAGTAAAACAGGATATATAGTTTAAATGATAGAAAGTATAGAAAAGTAGTACTGCAAGTTAACATGCACACGTTAGAATGAAAATGAACAAAAATACCAGAACAAAAATTATAGTCAAGTTTCAAAATCATATTTTAATGGTTTTGTTAAATTTCCATTTATTCCAGAACATTAAACATAATAATTAATTAATTATTACTTTGAAAAACAATATTTTTTGAAATGTCTGTTTTTCTCCAAAGATTATACCTATTTCAACTTCGACTTCCTCTTCTTCTTCGACGACTTGCGAGTGTAGAATTAACGCCGTTCTTTCTGCTGGTGTCTCGTTGAAATATTTCTGTATCAAGCTTTCATTGACACCGTCCTCTCGGTTCAACAATTCTTCAAAAACTTCAGTGTCCGCAATTTCTAAAGCCAAATAAACTTCATTTCGTAACCACTCAATTCGGACGTCGTCCATTGCAAAACAACAACGAAGGGCTTTTCTATGTATTTTTTGATAAAAAAGACTATCTCATGCTCGTAAGATTAATTATTTCTGTGTAAAAAGCAGGAGTTCTTCAAGCAATTTTTGAAATTTGTTTTGAAGCCGCCATTTTCTCCCCTGTTGCTATAGTGACATGGCGTGTGCAACTGGCCGCGTTTTGTCCAGAGGTTGGGGAGACAGAAAACAATTTGAAAATTTTGCGCAAAATTAAAGTTGTGGATCTTGTGGTGCGCAAAATGTTCAAAGTACTTTTATCAGTCGCGCGGTTGATCGACTAGCAAAATAAACTTTCACACGAAACCATCTACAGCTTTAATAGAGCAAGAACAGCACTTCAAGACACGATTTCACTCGAGCAACATTTAATTCGTTATTCATCAGTGCTACATTCACTTATTCATTTGCATGACAAAATGTGAACAGCACTATTTTGTATAACACTATGCACATTTCTCTAAAACGTTTCCAGTTTCATGTTGCATAGGTGTCATAAAACTAAAACAGGTTATAAAATGAGTAATACAAGTTTGACATATCTAAGAAACAGGGTCGTACTGGTTTGACCCTCGTCGCCAGCTCTTATCAGGCGAATTCAAAGGAGACACAATTATTTCATCAACTAAACCCGCATCTTGACCTCTTGAACAATGAATGTTATAAGGCACTTGGTTTCCATTGCGGTCAACCCCATTCACGATTGGTGGCAATGGATTTGGAACTGGTTTACAGACAACGTCTGGTTCTGGTTTTGTCCCAGTTTGTAAAAACTCCCTGTAATCACTCGGACTTATTCTGGACTGACTAGCTGGTGGCTCTCCTAAAGACCTTGAACCTTTCGGTGTTTTCATTCCTATTGAACATGCTCGATAGTTCTCATTACTTTTTGCTGTTTTAACATTGAGTAGCATTTTTTGTGTTGTTGGATTAAGCCCACGTAACGATTCAATATCGACGCTTCCAGTCGAGGCTACAACTTTTCTAACAAATCTGCGCCTGTTGTTAACGGGCGCTCTTTCTCCAGGTGGTATGGGCGAAATTATCGGTCTGTCTATAAAGTTAGGATTTGAAAGTCTACTGCTGAGTTCCACATAAGCAACCTTTGAATCATGCAATTGTTTTGTAAGATACGCTATGTTGCCCGCTTTGGCATCAAGCTCCGAGGTAAGTGCTGCAATTTGTTTGTCCTTATTCCTCATGGATTCGTCGAAAGCCTCTTGAGTTTGTCTAAAACTTCGTTCTAGCAGTGAATTGTGTTTTGTCTTGCTTTCCAGTAGCTTTGTAAGTTCTCTGACTTCCTGTGATTTTTTCTCAAGATCTTTTTCAGCCCTACGATTTCTTTCTTGCAATTTTTCTACAATCAAAAAATCAACTGGAGTTAGATGGAATAAAATAACAAAGTAGGCTATTTCCATATCATCATTCTCCATCATTTTACATAAATACTGAGATTTATACATACCCTCGTCTGGTGTCATAGAAGTCGAATTCATAGCCATTTGAAATGTGAGCTCTGTTTAACAAGAAACAAGATGTCAGCCCAAACTACCAACCCCAAAATATGAAAATCGTTTCAGTTCTACACACCTCCACATTTCTTCTGCAACTTGCTAATCTCCAAGTACAAGCCTTCTAGTGTTTTCGCATGTTGCTTTTGCAAAAATAACACCGAACTTTCGGCATTTCGCAGCTGTAATCGCTGATCTGAAACGCTGCCTGACATTATCAAAAGTCAAAGGCAGTACACTCAAGTTCTTTTCGACTACAAAACGTAAAATCGAAGCGACATCTTCAGAAAAAACCGAAATTTTAAGCTTTTAAATCCATGGAGAAAAATTCCAAACTCATGTTGCTACGAAGTTGAATCAAAATACAAGCGCGCAAGGTATCTTGGGAAATAGTTAATTAACTGCAAGAAAGCGACACAGAAGCTTGTGATTGGTCAATTTTAATGCAATTATACGAGTCAGTTAATCAGTTTATTAAAAAAATACCCGAATTCGAAATAAAGCCAGGTCTCTTGTGTGGCCCAAGTTTTATAAAGGGTATATTGTGTAAATTACTTTGCATCTCATAGGTGCTCAAATTATTTGACAAAACACTTGCTTTACAATTTCTTTTGAAGTTTTTAACCCATTCACTGGCAATGTGCCCAAGTAGACCATACTCTGGTTTCATCCAGACAACTAAAGGGAAAATTCTTGCAATTTAAGGAGTCAAGAATGTGGCGAAAAGAGTTGCTTAACGATTTCCCGTTCGTTAAACGACAACAATGGATGCCACATGTCGATCATCAGCACGACTCTTGGTTCAGTGTTGTACCCACGGCAATAAACTTCATGATAAAAGGAGTCATCAAAAATCAAGACCTTGTCCTGACACCAAGAATGCTCTTTGCCTGCTACTGAAATGAAGTACCCACTAGGAGCTCTTAATGGCACATGGCATCGAATACGAGCATTTGTTGGACCGCAATGGCGACTAATTCTTGTCCCAGGCAACAAAACAGAAAACACAATGTTTCCAAATGCACAATCTAACATGGCTGACTGTAGTTGGTCAACGATTTCAACTACTTTTGGACATTTTGAACAATTTTCTTTAATTCGAACTCCTTGGTTTATCAAGTAGAATAGATACCATCCACCAGATGGCACTTTGTTTGATACCCAACCAACTTGCAAGTCTTGGTAGATATTTACAAATTCGTCAAGAAATGTGGCTAAACTAATTTGATTTTCTAAAATGGATACCTCTTGTGGGAATTCTTCATTTGTATACCAAATTTGACTGGGTAGTTCTTCTAAATGAAACACTGTAGATCCTTGCAATCGTCGTTTATCCTCTTTCTGCCGTTTAGAAGTATTTAGGATTCCACTTTCTATTCTGCTACATGTGTTCTTGTCAGGTAAAAAGGCTCTTTCAATCTTACTCCACTTTTCCAAAAGTACAGGAAGAGAATAAATGCTTTTTGAGCATCTAATACAAGAAAGTGAAGAACAGACCTCTGTTTTTACCCCTTTCTTAGTCATTTCCTTTGCTTTTTCGTTGCTTTTGCCCATAAAATCTAATGGCAAATTCTCATTTGAAGAGTAGATGCTTGAATAGTTAGCAGCTAGATTTCTCCCATACAATAACCAAAACAAGCATGCTAATACACACACAACTACAGAAAATACATACGTCAAGATATTAAAGTCAAATTCACTATCTAGAAGCATAACGTAAGTCAGGAAAAGACAAAATACAAAGTTAATAGCTGTTCAAAATTGTTCCACTTTTAGCAGAACCCACGGCAGAACCTGGCAGAACCATCCTCTTCGCCGCCATCTTTAATTTCGGACATCCCCCTCCTACTTCATGTTATAACATCCAGCATAACTTCGGCTCTAGAACGAAGTAAAACTCATGGGTTAGTGTGCACAATAATCGTTACAGTAGGATTACGAAATTGAAACCTTTTATTCGTGGAGAGAAGAAAACTAGGAACGTTTCCATGCAGTAAAAAGGGCAATAGTTTTTCCTAGATCTCTCCGGATTATCAACGAAAAGAACTACAGCTTATCTGTTACCACTGATCCGTTAAGCTTGCGCAGGAAGAGAACGTGTTTCCAGATTTGAATGTCTCGCGTTCACATAACGCACAGCAGATTCCTAAAAAATATCAAAAAGAGATCTCCAGGAAAAACAGCCGAAAAACGATAGGGCTATAAAGTGATTAATTCTACCAACCCAGTTCAGAAGTATAGACGTGAAGGTATACATTCGCGGTAAACTGGCAAGCTTGTGCTTGAGTCGATCTTCAATTCGTTTTAGAAAATCGCTCGTTTCTGAAACGAAAAATCAAGCTGGTTTATTTGGTGAATTTTCGCAGGTTGAACAAGCTATATGGAATGGAAACAAAACAAACGTGCCCTAGTTACTTACTGTAGTCTTTCGTGTCGAAATGTGGAGAGGTATGAGGATAATCAGAAGGCAAATGAACAAGCAAATGTGGAACAGCAGGCAACGATTTATCATCTAGAAAAACACGACAATTTAAAATTATTTTAAATGATCTGACAGCCTGACATTTTCAGCAACTTTCCTTTGGCCTTGTGACGCTATAACGAAAGCAATTGGAGAGAATTGGAGATATACTTTGGAGACCACAGCGTGTGTTTACGTACTAATTGAGCAAATGAGCGCAGACTGTTCGCTCCCATCATTTCTGTCATTAGCAAAATCCACGGTGAACTTGCCAGTGAGTTGCGCAATCTCAGTCTTTACCGCGTGCGGCAGCACTGACTCCAATTCCCGCGTTTCTCGTCGGCGACTGGGAACTTGTGGCGGACTAGGATGAGAAAAAAAATAGAGCAGTGAGCTGAAGGTGTAGTAATAATGAAACCTAGCTTCAATAATCCAAGTGAAATGTGGAGATTTCTCTCGCCTACCATATCGGAGGGCCGTGTGCGGTTCCCAGAGTTGGCGCAAGTGCTTGGAAAAGACGATGGTTGGACTGAGGTGTGATCGACTTCGCTTGAAGAGCTTCGAGGAAACACTGACCGATAAGCACAGGCTAAAAAATTGAAATACATACAATATTTAACAGACTTCGCTAGTAAATTCCACGACGGTAAACATTCTGAATGTGCATGAAAACAAGTTGAAAGAGAAGTTGCTAAATCAAGTATCCAAATTCATACCTCCGCAGTTTTTCCAGATTTCCCTATTTTTCCCGCCTCGCCTTCAAACTAAAAACAAACGAGCAATTTTTAGCTTTCAGTTTTTCTTCAATTTTAGATTACCTTTGATTTTCTCACAGGTAATTTCCGACGTAGCACATCCTCGACCTTCAGCAGAGCCTGGTATGGAACTCTGAAAAACCATTTGAAACGTAAACAATTCAATTTTCTCCCGTGCTCGACCAAACTTGAGCATGGTTTTCGTGACAACAAGCCTTGCTGAAAAAATATTTTGTAGCTACGTGCGCATAACTGCACCTTACCTTTCTTTGGGATTGCCAAGAATACTCAACAGTCTTTTCAATTTGGTCAAATTCTTGTTGTCTTTGTTTGCTACGTCTTAAAAAGAATAATGACAACTACTTGTATCAGAACTGGAACTTTATCTTCAGCCCAAAATAATTTAAAAATAATTAACCTTCTTCACTTTGCATCTTGGCTATCATTTTTCGTAAGGGTTCTGTGTATACTGATAGTTGCTTGAGCTGGAAGTGAAAACATGATATTGCCAACTATTATTCACAATCATCACTATCTATCCACAATCATCACTATTTATTCACTATCACACCAAGTATCCACAATCATCACCAACCATCCAAAGTCACCACTAATTATCAACAATCATCACCATTTACCCACAATTACTCCCTAATATCACCTACTTTACCTTCTCAACATACAGCTGTTCCTCTTTATCGGACAGATCAACTTTTGCTGGACTTTCTTGTGAGCCTAGGTTACTTGGAGGATTGAATGACCCTGGCGACTCGACGCTGGGAATACCAGATATCCTGGCTGCCAGCAGAGATGAAGGAGACTGGGCACTAAGCTAAGTAAAATAATTTAACATATTATTCACAAATTTATCAGAATTGTAAATTAACCAGAAAAGTAGTAACATTTTGTGGGCTACCTGTGCAGGTGATGATGCAGGTGCAGGAGACTGACCAGCTGGACTGGGAGAGGGGATAATAGGTGATGGTGAAGGATAGGCAGCACTTGAACTAACTTGTACACTTCTCACACCTTGGGTTTTTGTCTGTTTCACTGAAAAGAGTAATTTTATTATAAGAATAATCAAAATACACAATAAAGTTGCAAAAAGAGAGTGAAAATAGGTCAAAGTAAGTTTTAAGGTACAACTTAATTGTTTGACCTATATCTAGACAATCACTGTACCTTGAGGGGGAGCAGGGGATGGTGAATGATACATGGGGATCTTTGGTGATGGTGTTGATATGTTCATAGGTGATTGTCCGGCCATAATCTACATTAAGCAAGAACTTCTTAATACTTTTTCAAAACTTATTCAAAGAAAAATTGTTAAAAATACAAACCTTTGGTAACAGAGGATTATCTGCTCTGAGAGCTAAAAAAATGTACACATAAGTCAAGTTGGAAAAAAGATTAGACCACCTGAAATCCGCAGATTTTATTATCTAGCTGTTAAATGATTAAATATCAATTCATATTACAATATTTATATATTGAAAATAAAACACCAGTGCTTCTTTCAACTAAGACAGGGAGGTATATTATACCATTTTGATCAGGTGCCATCATATGTCCAGCCTGTTGCAGGTTAGGATCGGCCATCATGGGTGTCATCGGACTTTGGTTCACATTTGCAACAGATTGTTGCTGATTAGGACCTCCTAAAAAGAAAATCAAAACAGGAACTTTTAAAACCCATCAATTGTGTCAAGAGTCAGTCACATGCAAGTAAAATTGTCTGCCATCAGCCAGAGTAAAATGACAAAGTAGACAGCAATGTGCACATTTAAGATTAAATTATTTAGAGTGATTACCTGATTGTAGAGCCAAAATGATGCGAGCAACCATAGACATGTAGTGGTCCTGTGAAAACAATGAATGATATACATATAAACAGTAACCGGAAAACATTTAATAAATCTGAACACAAGGCCTACCCTGCTTGATGATCTATCAAAGATATGTTGTTCTACATCTCTGGCACTCTTTTCTTTCTGTGAACCCAACATGTTCGGAGACTTCTTTAATGCATCTTCACTAAATAATTAAGCATTTTAGACATAGTCAGTTGGCCAAGTATAAGGTGCGACGCATCTCAATAGATTAACTTGTTCAGGCACCCCATCCCTCCTAGCTGTTTCAATTTTCAACTCTATATCATCAAAAATTGAAGCTTGAAGCGTTTCAAGTGCATTATTACTGTATGTATATCAAACGTTTTACCGTCTCCACTAGAGTGCAGTACAGTAGACACCAGGTGGGGGTTGCAAGCTCACCGTTCTCAATGTAATATATACTTTTTGGATGCTTAATGGCGTACGGTGTCCGCTGTCACAGTGATATGAGTATCCCCGTGTTTTGTGTATCCCCGTACTTAAATCCCTAGTGATTTGGGTACCCCCACATACTCATGGTGGGGATACCCAAAACA
>JAODVM010415244.1:0-10046 GCA_025400095.1 Phenganax marumi
CCCTCGTGATCGTCTAACTAATTCTCGGGAGTCTATATCCCACTGATCCCACGTGACCATTGTCTATCCTATACTTATAGCTAGCATTGTGAGCGTGATTACATACCATGTTCCCACGTCAAAGTCGACGTATTGGCCGACGCATTTTTTTTACTCTGTAGAATTATAAAGTACCTGGCGATTACGCTTGTAGGTAAAACGTTTTTTAAAGATGAGTGGTTTACTCATGGAATTACTTATTTTTAAACATAGAAAGGGTTCGAGCATTGCCTGAGAACCGACCGACCACCAAAGCATTTTTCTTTTCCTGGCGATTTCAAATTTTCAGATATCTAACGATATCTAACTGATATGATGATATGATACTGATATGATATTATTGTATGATACTTTATCAGTTATCTTTGCGAAGGCTTTTCATAAGCAATTATGTAGAATCTATCTTTTCATAAGCAATTATGTAGAATCTGTTAAGTCTATTATCATATTTTACCTAACTTATTTATCTTTATAACAATTGCTGTGTGAGTTTTTCTAAGCTGATTATCCTAGTTCACACGGAATACCAACTTTCCCTGTAGGAGGAGACCGGGGTGCCAGGGGGAAACCTGCGACTTTCGGCTGAGTAATTTACTGACTAATTCACGGGCCTCTTCATATGAGAAAGTTAAGCCTGCGTAAGAAATCGAACTCGCAACCACAATGATGAAAGGCGCTTGTCCTAGGCTACCAGTGCGACTGCGCCACCAAACCCCAAGCTCAGCATGCTCAGCTGGTTACTAGCGCTTTATTAGCGGAGGTGGCTTCAAATTTGTGGTAAACAATGTTCGCAAACAATTTAAAGCATTTGAAAAGCAGTAACACGTTTTAATTTTTCAGACAGGAATTTGCACAACAATGTATGCGGGGGCTCTTTTTCAATCAGCATACACATAATGGTTTTCACATGATGTCAAAGAGGCCACGTTGGTGCACAACTTCAAATTTCCGACGTTCACTAGTCCATGAAATTTATGGTTTTCTTTTCAAATTTGCACCAATATGGTGAGTTATGGCGTACATGAAACCATCAAAAGCTAATGATTAGCAAGTTTAGATCCGTTTACACGGTACCGGATTTGCATGGTCATGACGTTAAATTGAGGAGTTTCGAGACCAGTTTATCTCGTAAATTTATGGTAATGTTGCATAACTTAAAAACAACTAATCCTAGAAAAAGCTGTTAGAACGAAACTAAGCGCGTAGTGGCTAAAGTCGATGCCGCGACCATGCGAATCCGGTACCGTGTGAACGGGGCCTTAAGAGTCCTGGTTTGTCAGTATGTTCTGTAAAGATATTTTTCATTTTACTGACAAATTTCTACCTCGATTTAAAACATTATCTGGGGCTTCTCTGTGACCTATTGAATTTAATTAGGACGACTGGGTCAGCCCACAACAAAGCAGTGCAGCTCTTTATATACCAATAGCTATAAAACAGCAGCAACTTTCGCTTCATGCAGTGGAACCCTGCCATACGACCACCTCTTTAACACAACAACCCCATTAACACGACCTCTTTTTATTCTCCCAAAAAACACCCCATTACCCCGATAATACGATCAAGTGGACCAACGACCCAACTCTTTAATACGACCACTCAGTATGCCTAATTATGCTCTGTTTACGTATAAAATTAAAATGTGAAGAACCGGCTGAAGTCAATTTTTAAGCACAAACAGATGTTTCGCTTCAGCGTCGACGAAATCAACCGAAGCTGACTTCATTTTACAAACATACAGACATTTAATCCGACAAAATATTTATTACATAGGAATTTACGATATCTATTTCAGTCTTTTGGCTACCTTAATATGTTCAAACTATTCTGCGGCCGAACAGTGGTCGTATTAACGGGAGTGTATTACTAACAGTAACTCTATCAAACTTTCTCACAGTAAGCTCTAAAATTTTGACGCCTAAACTTTGAAATTTAGCCGTATAGAAGAGAAGCAAGATTACAAGCAACTTTCCATGGCCTAGAGTCAGGCGATTTTATCGTGAAGAGGCCAAAACTTTCTTACAAGTGTAAAGTTACGTTTTTTAGGTGTCTTGATGGCTGAAATATATTTCCACTCGATTTTCTACCATTATGACAAAGGAGCTGACGTCAACGAGTTCTTAATTACAACGCCTAAGTTGGAAACTAAGTTTGACAATGCTTCTTTGAAGTCAGAGTCTATTGTAGCTCTGTACTTATGTATAGAAGTTCGACTACTCAGGGGACCTCCAAAAAACAAGCAATATTGAAATCCACTTGAGAGTAAAACTTGAATGACCTACTAAAAGGCAGGAGCCGGCTGTTCGAAAGCCGTTTGCTTAACCGGTGGATAAGCCAGAATTCGAAAACACTCGCACACATATTCTATAATGCTATCAAATCAAATCCTATGCAGTAAAATAATGAAAATACATGATTATCGTAGTCCGATAGAAAACTTTTAAAAGGTTATTTGCAATCGACCACTTGATTTTAAGCAAATCAAGGGCAAGCCACAATATCGCTGACGATTTTTTCCTTTTTGAGTGCATTTAACAACAATATATTGAAAAGAAATCGAAAATTTATGTTTTAAACTATCGAAGGAGATAACTGAAAAGTTTTTAACGGTCATTTTTGATATACTTGCCCGTCATCTAAATCTCAAAATCAAATGACCCAAAACAATCTATTTCGTTGTTCGAGAAACTCATAGATACGGTTTCTATTTTGAACTTACCACCGTGCTAATTCGAACAACCGGCACCTGAACGCAATGATGGATAAAATATTGACAAATTACTTGTATCAAAATTTAGTTAAGAAAATCTTCTTGTAAACTGTGAAATTTTCTGCTCTTACGGATTTAAAGCAAATTGCTAAATTCTAAAAAGAGAAATACTTGGTGAAGATGATAAAATTCCAATTTGTTCTGCGTGGGGACCGACAAAGCGTAGAAACATTCAAATTCTAAAAACTAATTGTTACTGGTGATTTCAGTAGCTTTCGTTTTTCTGGGTCACCTTGTAGATTTGAAAGTAATTCGTTCAAAAAATGAGATAGCTGGTGCTTATGAAATCCAAATATGGTGATGTGCGACCATTGCCTGAGATTGAAAGAGCAAAGGGATTCCCTTAAGTTGAAAGGAATAAATTTACGAGCAAAGAAAATCTTTGTCAAATTCGTCCAAATGGCACTGATGACGTTACATGATCAGCACTTATACACTAAAGAGCTGTTTATCACATCATAAATATGCACAAGGATCAAGACCATAGAGAGGTGATTGATTTATGATAAAACCTAATTTAGATGTCGCACTTCCGTTGAATTTAATTCATCGTATTTAATGTAGAAAAACGATATCTTTCAGGAATTCACCGTCTATATAACCGTAAAAACACCAATAACTGAGCTTCAAACTGTTAACTAAACTCAATTAGGTTTGTTTAGATGTTAAACTCGTAAAAAAGAAAGCATTTTCTGTTAAACTCGGCGAATTTAAATTTGGCAAAAATGCGACGTCATAACCACGAAACAATAATTTTTTGCGGGGTAGGGCGCACGCTACAGTTTTTTGGAAAACACGGTTTGTGCAAAATATTTTTCAAGATTTTAGTTTATAGTTGTCTTACTCGATATTTCTTTGAAATCATAGAGGCTTTAACGTTTAATCAAAATCTAAGTATCTACCGAATCTACATTGAATATGCTGGCCAAATTTGAAATAAAGTAAAGAATAGACAAAAGCATCACCAGACAGTAATCTGACTATAGGTGGTCATACGTTTAGCCTAAAATCGTGCGTTGGTAAACTAATTGAAATACCGTAGTGGTTGTTTAAAGATATTGCTTATAATATATATGTATTGTGGAATTTTAGAAATTAATTGGCTGTTTGAATGTGTAGGAAAGCGATGCGCTAATTTTGTGTTCAACTGTGTTTTTCTTGAGAATTCCTTTTAAAATAAACAAATAATTCTATACATGCAAACAAAAAGTCAAAGATGCAGTGCACCGACTCTACCACACAGGATTAATTAAATTTTTGAACTTTTTGTATAATGCGTTATGCGAATTTAGGGCCTACACAAGCAGGTCCGCTATGGCAAGAAAACAACACAAAAAGTTTTCAACGGTGAACAGTTTCTTCCACAAGTCAAATCCATTGCTAGTTTCTCAAAAGAAGCTAGCCTCTGGATATGATGCAACAGTGCACAAGAATGCAGAAACGTTGTATAATTGTTCTTGGGAATCATAACAGATAGTTGCGTACTTTTTGCACAATCATTAATTCACTGCAAAAATGGCACAATAAGGTAAAGATTAACTTGCCTTGGTCAATTAATAAAATATCATATGATGATATTGCCGAAATTTTCATTTTCGTGAACGACATCGAGGTAATTAGGCTAAATTCATACACTCCCAATTATCATGATACTGGACATGCGTGTTCTTCGTTTCGAAACATCAAAGAAAAACCTGACCAGTCATTTTGCTGCAAAAAGTGTCAGGACTCACTGTCTTGTAATTTTTGGGCCGGTTATTTTAAGGCTAACACTCGCAAAGGCCTACAAGCTCACTAACTTTACTCGAGTATGCTCACTTAAACTTAGTTACACTAACACGTACGTCGACGATTTTGTCCTCCTGATACATGTGTTTGAGTTAATAACGTTTTCACCACGTATAAAGATGCTTTTTCGAAACTGACTCACACTTAGCCAGTGCTTACACCTGCTTTTTCGCATACGGCAGGAAAATGACAACGTTGTTGGCGTGAAATAAGAGCTAGTCTTATCATTATCGTAGTAATGTTCACAATTTACTGCACCATTGCTGGTACTTTACAACGCAATAGTTTGTGTTGTGCTCTGTTTCAAAGTTGATAACTGTGTTGGTGTCATTTACATATAGAGATTTCCTAATGCATTCCAAAGAGAAATGAATGATTTGACCTACCTTCCCCAGAAGCGGTTTCCATATGCTCCGGGTTCGTAATGATAGATGGGTTCGGCAACACCAAAGTAAAAGAGACCGATGGCGATACCAGCTGAAAACAGCATGGTGAAGTACGCTGCATCACTGAATTCTGGCTCCTCGTCATCTTTACCAAGTTTCATGTTTCCATATTTTGAGAAGTAAACGACCAGGATGAAAAGAAACCAAACATCCTGCGTACCAATGTACAGCCAAGTGAACTTTTCGGTGATCCCGCGTTTGACATCAGCCATGTACTCCGAAACATTGTCGGTGTCGAGCATTGCCCATATTGCAAGGCCCCAAATCACGGCTGCTGATACGAGTGATACCACCGGGTTCAGGTTGATGCGGAATGGTCCAATCTCCGTCTTGAAAGTACGACATGTTTTGCGTGTCGTATCTGCCATTCTGATTAAGTTAAAGATTTTGCACTACATAGGCAACTGCTTCTCCAAGGACTACTGAAGCGGCAGTGCGCTTAATCCCAGTTATTATAGCAAGCCCGCCCACTGGTCGTAAGGTAAAGACCATTGAAACTGGGCAATATGAATTGCTAATTTCGTTGCAAAAACATTTTATGAGTTTCAGTTCTACACAAATGGATTAGACTTCTACTATCCTCAAAATTCATTTGTACGTAAGCGAAACTAGCAAAAGTGAACTAAGTGTCTTTTTCTAGAATTTCCGTTTTCGGTGCTCAAAGCAAACAGGAACAAATAACATTGCATTCCTTCGGCGCATGCTCATGAGGTGCATCAGGACTAGGTTTTACACGTTAATTTGCATAACCCTGCCGTGAATAAACCACACACAGTACGTGTTGAAAATATAAATTCTATAAGCGGACATTCCACGAACTAAAATGTTGAAAGTTGTTGCGGGTTACGGAATGTTCAAATGTTTTGTAAAACAACACCTGAAAATTTGAAGATAGAGCTAGTGAGAAATGAATGATAGTTAGATTTTGTGAGCGTATTAAATAGTCTAAACAAAGATTTGCAGCGTTGCTCGATGAGTTAAAATTTTACGGTTGAATAGAAGTATGACTCAAAAACAAAGAGATAAACTTCTCGACTTTTCATCACAAAAACACTTTAGCAAAACAACAACAATGCAAAAACATAGCAGCACCAATTTTTCAGCTTTTTTTGATAAAAAGGCTTACGCTGAAAATCTTATCAATCTATCAATCTAATCGAATTGATTGCTCATTCTTTACATAAAGTATAAAAAAACTTTAATCTTGTCAATTGCTGTAAAACTCGCTGCACTAAGAAAACTTCCTCAACGCGACTGGAAGGCGATGTGATTTCAAAGAAAAAGGGCAGTACAAAGGGAAACTCTATCGGCATCCTGCCCTTATTCGTACTCGGACTGGACTTGAATCTGGTATCAGGAACACAGCTAGTAGTAGTATTGATGCCGTACACGAAACCATGGCATGTAAATCTCTAGAACGAGCGCTTTAACTATTTGACTTATCAAACTGCTCACTACTATCACGTTGCACAATTTAACAGTTCATTATCCCAGTTAGCAATTTTTCTTCTTGTTCTTAGTCTTTTGTTGACTGAGTAAGAGTCGGAGTTTGAGTCCAATTTAGAGTCCAGTCTGAGTCCCGATGATGCAGAGCGTCGAATTCCTCTCGCCTGCGGTGCTTTGTCTTTATTGAATAGCACATCAACGTTATCGCACAACCGAATACAGAATTTTGTAAAAAATTCTTTGGAATAAAGAACTTTATAAAGATGTATCGAATAAAGAAATTTGCCGTTCCAACGAAGAACTTAATTGTGTATTATCGAATAATACAAGATCTACTTCAAGGTCACCACCAGTCAAGCCAATTGTTGGTATCCTAGTAATTTGTACTCAAGTCTTTCTCCGTTAAAGTGGAGCCAGTAGTGTGGACAGAATGAGACCAATATATTTTTGTTCTTAATTACATGTTTAAAAGCCATACTGGGGTCGGTTGTTCGTACGCCGTATACGGTGCATGGATAAGTCAGAATTCATAAACACTCCCACACATTTTCTAAAACTTTTAAGCCTGGTTTCCATATAGTCGTAAACGTCGTAAAGATGGAGTCACTAACTTTCTAAACGTCCGACATAAAGTATTTTAAAACAAATTATCAGCAAAGCAATAATTATTATACGACAACATGCATGTTTTCCGGCTATGAGATATACTGTCAAGAAGACAGAATATTTTGGCCGTTTAGAGATATCGCGATTCTTCGTATACGATATTAACGAC
This sequence comes from Phenganax marumi, assembly GCA_025400095.1. Lineage (NCBI taxonomy): Eukaryota > Metazoa > Cnidaria > Anthozoa > Malacalcyonacea > Clavulariidae > Phenganax > Phenganax marumi. The sequence continues at coordinate 7,265 of JAODVM010415244.1, forward strand.
TATATGGAAACCAGGCTTTAAATCAAATCTTGTGTGATTAAAGTATAGGTAAACACGTATTTATTGTATTCAGTTAAAAGCTTTCAATTTCGTTATTCAACGAATACATAAATATGATTTCTATTTTGAACTTATCCGCCGTTTAAGCTAAACGCGCTTCAAACAACCGGCCCTTGGACATCCCAAAATCCCGAAAATATTTAAATGGCCTTCAAAAGCTGAATGCAATGATGAGTAAAATATTGACAAGATAAGTGTATGAAAATTTAGTGAAAAAATGTCCTTGTAAGTTGTACGATTTTTTTCCCTTGGGGATTTGAAGCAAGTTATAAAATTCTATGAGAGAAAAATTGTGAAAATGATAAAATTCAAATTAGCCCAGCCTGGGGACCAAAAGAGTATTAAGGCGTTCTAATTCTAACAAGTGATTGTTATTGATGATTTTAATAGTTTTCCTTATTTTGGGACACTCTGTGTAGGCTAATTGTCCAACTTGAAATTGTCGCGAGGCTAGTTGTACGGAAGCTCTTACAAAGTATTTAAAAGTTTCTTAAAAATGATAAGGTAATTGTCCAACTTTAATTGCTACAGCGCTAGTTGCACTGAAGCTCTTAAAAGTGGTTAAAAGTTTTTATGCTTGCCAGCAAGGTAATAGCCCCCACTTCAAGAGCTACAGCGCTAGTTGACCTGAAGCTATTGAACTGATTTCCGTTCTTAAATAGCTTTTCAAGAAATTTCTATGGTTATATTATCATACCAGTGCTGTAAGTGGACAGTGTCAAACAGTGTCATGAGAATTTTTCGCTTCATGTACTAGTTGACGAAATCTCATCAGCAGTTTCCAATGAACAAAAATAATCATCACCACAGATGAAAAAATCTAAAATTGTTGAAACTAATTGCAAACACTAACCAAGAAAAACGAACCAAGCAAAGTTCACATAGTTGGTGATTTTGTACTTTTCTTCTATGCTATAATCAGTTTCGTAGTTTAAATAACTATAATAATATATACCAGTACACTGTTAAGACTAAAGTTTAATGTTTCACGTTTATATACATCTGATATTTGTGACGGCATATTTAGCGAAACTTAATGTGGGCGGCCGCGGTGTCACTAATTTTTGACTGCATCGTCCAAATGATTTGTTACCATTTGCGATTTTTGTAAGCATGAGGTATCCGATACGCAGGTAGACTGTTTAGAAAATGTGGCTGACTCGAGTTTGGTTTGCTTAGGATTAGTGGGTGTATCGTCGGACGCAAAAAAAGTGGATTTATTACTATGATGACGCTTGTTTACTTCATTTACCAAATGTCGATGAGAAGGGCCCCTGAGAAGGGGTTACTAATTATAGCTATAATTTTTATCATACTCTATCTCTAAGAGTAAGTGCACAGTGTTAGTTCCGTTGTATTAGCGGAAAACTAACACCAAAATTTCTGTTATTGAAAAGTGGTTGGCAGTGTCCGAAAACTACTTTGAGTAATTCTATGTTTGTGCATTAATATAGAGCTCTTCGCCTGTAACCTTTACGGACACCTCTTTCTTCCTGCTACTATTGTTTGCGAACTTTGGTGAAACGTGCCTTTACAACTACGTTTGAAATCGGTATTCGAGCAGGGTTCGGCGTTATCAATCTACGTTGGCTTCATATTGTGCTGGCGTATTTTCACTTTTTTATCACGAGATATTTGTTCTTCTGTAACGCTCGAGGGCCTCACAACAACAAGATCTTCAGACGCTCTTATACAGTGAATGGCACAATATAGTTTTTTATTCTTCATTACTTTAAGCCACATGGTGAGTTAGTTGGAGCAGGGGACTTGAATATATCGAGCACTCTCGTACCAAGAGAGACACAAAACTATAATACATACTAATTTTGTGGTGCGAGATTACGCGTACAGAGCCATACTATTTTGAAGTAATATGTATATCTCACGTCTCTCCTCTAAAGGTTTTCCCACCCAAACTTTTCGAGTATTTGTTTTGACCATAGCTATAACAATACCCAGCCCAGTGAGGTTCTTGCGGCTCCATTTTCAAGTTTCTGCAAATTTGTTTTTGAAGTCGTCGAAGAATTACCCGATAAACAAGGCAGCGATAATCACTGTGAGGTAAAATCATTGTATTATACATATTTTCAAGGTATCTGGGGGAACAAATGACTTGCATGATCTTATTACTGCATCCAGATGCTTTTTTCAATCAACTTTTTCTTCTAAAATTACTCCTAAATTTTTAAGTTTTCGAACGCAATGTATTATTAAAAACACAAGGGTCATTTTAATTTTTGGCGCACTATGTTTTGAACCTATAATCATGAATTCGGTTTTAGTTGTACTTAGCGTTAACTTTTTTACCATCAACGTTTCTTAGTTCATTTATTTCTGAATTTACCGCAAATCTGATCTAATGAGCTTGCATTCACAAAAATGTTATTATTATCAGAAAATATGCTTATTTAGTGATTCATATAATGTACTCCAATAGGTGCGAAGAACACATGCACCCTAGAAATGATTGACGATATAAATATAGATTGTTGTAGCGATCGTTGAACTATATATATGGAAGGCTCGCTCCAACAAAAAAAGTGAAGCCAAACATGGCGGATCATGAAGGCTCATTGATTTCTATATAACTGGATTGCGCATCCGGCTGCGAAAGTAAAGCCTAGGAAACAATAGAAAATGACGATTTGGAGTACAAAGATGGCCGCCGCGAGACTTCCGGTCAATTGAAAATATCAGCAAACCAAACCCGCAATGAACGCTG
>JAODVM010415255.1:0-10045 GCA_025400095.1 Phenganax marumi
GTTGCTATGGTAACAACGAATTCCGTACCAATCCCCTTCGCATCACACATCGATCTCCGCGCCAATAGCCGTTGCACTGCCCTATATATAAGCGCCCTGGTAAATATATTCAATATTTATCACTGCGTGCTTAATTCTTGTCGTATATCCTGGGTTTTCATGTGTCGCAATGAGTTCTTTGAACGAAACTTCGTCGTAATGAATTGACGATGTTCTCTAATGCATTGTCGGCGACCGATGGAGCCGGTATGAAACTCTACTGATTACGCTTTACGAAAATTAGGCTGTAAAATACGTGGCGAAGTACAATAATTAAATAGTTTGTGCCTTTTTTACCAAACACATACTATGTCGTTGTACGTTTGCTAAAGCGTGGGGCACACGACACGATTTTAGTCGGCCTATAACAATCGTTTGACATACCGATTTATATCAGTGAACTCTGCACACGATCATCGCCGCCTAATATGTTGATTTTGAGCTACTCGGAATTTTTAGATGGCGGCAATCGATAAAAGACAAGCTGTACTTGTCATTTTGCTTATTTTGCATAGAAGATGAAGAATTAGTAAGGCAGCAAACAACTGAGAAATTTGGAATATTCCCTTGTCATTCCTCCCATAATTCGACTAACTTTCGTTCCAAACAACCTGTACTGAAGCTGCCATGTTGCCATATGAATAAAAGTACGTGATCACAACGTGAAATCTGATGGTTATACTAAAAGATCTACCGATAAAAATCGTAAAGCATCAAAACGGTCTGATGTTGTCCGATTAATGTCGGGCGACACCAATTACACCTCAAAGATCAGACCTATCTTAGAGTACACAAGCCAAGTCTGGGGTGGTCTGCCGGTGCGAGGAGACTTTAGAACATCAAACATCTTCCAAAACAGAAAGACATATATGAACTCATTCATACCGCGTTGCTGTAAATAACTAAATACAGCATAGGAATAGTGTTAGTAGCTTTTTATGGATTGAATTGAGCCCTTTCAAGTTTTTCTAAGCTTAAATTAGGATATTAAATTTTTAAATTGTAAATGGCAATACTATTATGTGTAAATCCATAGTTTTTCTTTTGCCTAAGATGGATGATTAACGAGTATTATTATTTGTTGTGCAAAGCAGAGATAATCCTCAACCAAACGCCTGGCAGCACTTTTACACTGTGCTGTTCTTGAATTGGAATAAATTTGAAGTTATGGTTGATGGCGGTATATCGTGCAAATAGAAAATATACATTTTAGACTTTAGTTAGGCTAGCAGTTGGGGAGAATGCTACTGTACAAGACATTGCTTAACTTCGATTTCTCGCAGAAGGACTGTATAGTTGTTGTTTGTTTGTAACAGTAAGTGCTTCGTTCAGATGTATATGGGTAAAGTTTGTATCTGGTTGAACACATCTTCAACACTCGCTACAATGAATTCGTTTTTTAGGCTGTTAAAGTAATTGGGGAAACATTTATTGCCATTTTCAAAGGACTTCGTGACCAGTAAGTACAAATTGTTTTTTGACTTGTGTTAGATCGTTCCTTTAAAAGTATCGGTTGGGCTGACAATGTGATTTAGTGGGAACAAATCCTTTTTCAAAATAGAGTCGACTTAAGATAAAAATATGATTGACGTATTGTTTCATGTTCGGATACTCCTGTGTTATATAAGACCAGTGAGATGAATCATCCTGGAGTCAGTGTCTGAATGGGAAATCACTGACGGAAAGTTTCTAACGAAAGCTGGCGTCGGCAGATAACTTTCATAGTATAACTCTCATGGTTTATTCATCGCAGTGTATAAGACTGTATACTGATTAAAAGGAACTGGATAAAATATGCTATCATAATAAAACAAGACGTTTTATAATTAAAAGAAAATAAAGTTTGCTTTAAAAGAAAGCTTTGCACTGATGACGGTCCGGGCTTTCGGACCGAAAGCTCTGCATAATAAGTTTACGTGGTGTTTTTCCACAAAACTTTGTATTAGAAAATAAGGTTTGATGTCGAAGCAAGCATCCTTTTATTTTCGAAGCGATAAAACTTTTGACGAAAATCCAAGGCAAATTGTTTTAATGGAGTTTTACTTTGAAACCTTTTCGTGTAGGCAGGTAGCTTTACACATATTTGTGCTGACACTGTGTTCTGCAGTGTACAGTGTACTCTACGCATGGCAAGTTACTTCTTGATTATTGTACACGCACATGCTGCTGCATCGTATGATACGTGTTGAAGCTAGAAAATTGACGGCAGTGCTTCTGTTTAGCTTCCAAGATGAAATAGCTACCGTAAGAAAGCAATATCCATCGGAACCTTTCAAGTTTCTCGAACCTCCGTAAGTTGATGAAAATGACTAATTTACCTGTAGCAAAAAGTTTATCGCGTGCTGATTTCACTCACTTCATTATTCTCTTGGCCCCGAGTTTTTTGGTCACTTCATTGAAACTCGAACTGCGGGATGGAGTGCTTGTTGTAGAAAAACTTGTTCATTTTTAAGGGGTTTAAGGTGAGCCTGGGTGACAGTAAGAATTTCCCTATATTTTTTGTTCAGATTGATTCTTGAGTTCAAGGAAGGCGTGAAAATGTTGAGAGAAGCTGGCGTTGAAATGGGCGACGAGGATGACTTAAGGTTTGAGATGTTTCACATAAGTATGCGTTTATTGGGATGAACGGCTTATTTGATAGCATATTTTAGGACTAAACTTACACACCAGTTTTCTGTTTGCTCTTGGTCGAGCGAGCAGTCTCCAAGAAGTTACGAAATTTGAAATATTACCCCAGATTCTAATGCCGAATTTTTCATGCGCCAAATTGAGTGGAGTTGAATATAAACAAAGACTTGCTGATTAGCAGTAGGTTCTGCACATGAAAAGTTCGACGTCTGATCGAACGTGGCCTTAGACTAGACTTTCGTTCTTTTCGGAAAAACGTCAAAGTGGAAATTCTTAAAGATTGATAGAGTTCTTGCAAACTATCTGGTTTTGACCCCATGCATAGTAATCAAACTCTTTTCTTTGTTTGAAAAGTGTGAAACTTGCCTTTTTCAACTCTTCCGTGACCCTCTCGTCCTGGGTTACAACACTTTGACCTTTCTCTTCGTCATTTTAAGATCTCCGAACTGCTAAGATTGCTAAGAAACTGTGTGGAGAACATGTTTGGCAACTGAGTGATACCTCTAAAGGCCTGACTGTTTACACATGCAATTTTTGCCGCGATTTTTCTCGTTTTGGAGCATGTGATAGAGCGGATACCTGGTGAATAAGCTTGATCTAACAATTGCGCCAATGTATGCGTCAGTGATCCTATTCAATCCCATACGCCAAGAAAAAAAAGGGGGTGTAGGATAAAATGGATAGAGTGTTTAAATTCAAATCCTGCATAGCGCAAGCATTGTTTTTCTAGAAGCTTTCGTGTCACGAATATGTAAAGACAAAAGGTTTCATACACTTTGGATACCAACCGAGTTCAATGGTTCAGTAGGCGAACCCTTTGAAGGGTTCATCTCTGTTGAGATATCCTATTTATATTAACTTACTTGTTTTACTCTAGTCGACTTGAATAAGTTAATAGCTACTTTGTTCATCTCCGTAGAATTTGGGTCTAACCAGAAGTCCAGTATAGCTATTGCAGAACATTTGTTTGCTTTTTTTGAGCTTTGTTACTGAATTTTCAACGTTTATACTCTGCGCGAGAACGCGACGTGTGATCCATCGGAATCGGCCAATTTTGACAAAAGTCATTATTACGTCAAAGTTTCTTATAAGGGCCATTCTCCTTTACGGCCGTTTTGCCCGTGCGGGCGGAAAGCACACTTTTGAACACGCCCTGTCGTTGATCAGTCGTCTGCTCTTGACCTCGCGTACACGCGAAGAACGTTCAGTTACTTTTAACTTTTCTGGCGTTCACGCGAGACCAAGCGCGGACAGACAGCAACAGAGCACGTTCAAAGCTGGGCGCTCCGCCCGCGCGAGCGAAACGGCCACAGTGGAAAATGGCCTTAAAATTGAATCAGAACAAGGAGTGCTGGGTTCTTAATTAGGCAAGTTTTGTGACGTCAGTTGATTTAATCTGGCGTGTTCTCCGCGTGAAGCGCAACTTACCCTTTATTCCACAAGCCAACGAACCGGATAGCCTCACGGCTGAGTTTTTTATGCGTTGCATTAGAAAGCTAAGCTTGCACGGTGGAAACCCGCCATGTTTAGTGATTTTTTTGTTGATCATTGTAAGTTTTTTTGCCCGCAGAAAATAAAAAAGTACCCCGAGTTCTTCCCGCAACCACCGTATAAGGACGGTCAGTCTTATAAGTCGGAATCTTAGAAGTGTTTGTCCTCTTGCATAAATTACGCATGTTTTGCAGGGTTTATACTACATGTTCTGGCCAATAAGCGCGCTGAACTGACTGATGGCAGCCAACAAATTGCATACTTTTGCATAAAAATGCTAGGACACGTCGTTGCACCTCTTAGTGGTAATACTGTCCCTTGATTATACTGTACCACAACAGCACAACGTTAGATCACTGTTATGATCTAACAATAAAAAGATTGCCTCGTCTTATAGCGGGGTCCATACTAGTGTATTTCTTCCAGGAATATTGAGGGATATTTGGAAAGATATTTTATAGTTCTCAACTTCCCTCATACATTTTAACGGCCGTTTAGACGGAGTACCCCTCACCCAATATTCATTGATAAAATGCCTCATCTCAGAGTCAATTTGTACCTGAAGTCAGTGAACCAATCCGATAAGATTATTCAAAACCAAAGTTACCATTGTATTATTTATCCCCTAAGTGATCATGTTTTTACGACTTAAACACATCGTTTTAAGACAGTAAATTGTTTGATTGTAAGTCTCGTTCGGTTTTATTCGAGTAACTCTGTTTCGGTTACATTTATGTGGCACTCAGTGCCAGTATCCGTCAAACCATGTTCTCCACAATAAAACTTTTTTTGTTATAATATTTTCTTAGTACACCCAATGAGAAACTTCTTGGAAGGCTTGTGCGAGAAAAGTACGACACTGATTTTTATATTCTGGACAAATACCCTTTGGCCGTTCGTCCGTTTTATACAATGCCTGATCCTCATGACAAGGTGAGAAAAAAATCGTCTTCGCTGCGAATCATTATTTTTCCATTGTTATTGTCAGATTTTGCCTTTGCTATCATTATAGTCTCTCAAACAAATGTTCACGAAATACTGTCAAAGTCTTAATTTGCTTTGTATTTCTTTTTGGTTTCAACACGTTTCACTCATAAAGATGAGAATTTTTGGGCACAAAGCAGAAAAGAATTCATTTAGAATTTCAACTTTATGTCTTTCGTGGTGACTTTCACTCCCTGAAAATTTAGAATGATTGGCTTTTCCTCATGAAAGTAATTGGAAAATCTTTAAATGGTATACAAACATATGATCGACATGTACAATCTGTGGCCTTGATTAAGGCACTTTAAGAATTCTCGGTTGTTGACTTGACTCCTGCATGACATTAAGGGAACGCCAGACATAAAATAATGTGTCTGGCGTATTTTGAAGGCAAAATTTCCCCTGTTGTTTATTCAGATGTACAGCAATTCTTATGACATGTTTATGCGAGGTGAAGAGATATTGTCAGGTGCTCAACGTATTCATGACCCAGAACTTCTCACAGAGCGGGCTAAACTTCATGAAGTTGGTATGTACTTTATTTTATGCAGTGTCAAATCTATGCATGCCGGTAGTTCAATACCAGAAACATAGACTAAAAAGCAATTTGTAGGAGAAAAACAAGAAACTACAAAGCGGTCACCTTCAGTATACTTGCAAACAAGTTCAGTGTCTTTAATGAGTTTTTTTTAAACAAATATAAAATTCATTCTGCATTATATTTTATTGTTATCTTTTTTATCCCGACTCAACCTGTTAACTTTCCCTGTAAAAGGAAACCGGGACAGCGTGTGACTTTCGGCAGAGTAGTTAACGGACTGTCACGTGAGCAAATTTTTCCGCACCGAGAATTGTATACGTGCTCTAAGTGGTATAAGGCACTCGTGCTAGCAGCTGCGTCACTGACTTTCAATAAACGAGATTTAAAGGAAAAATATCTAAGTTGATATGCTAATGTGCAGCTTCGATGCAGGTTAACTCAAAGGTAGCCATGCAGGCTTTGAACAAGCGATCCGTGGCGGTTGTAGATAATGGGTGCGTTAATTGTGTATTACCACTATAACCTATTGTACTAATTTGAATTCTGATTTTTCTTATCTAAGAATTGGATAAAATCAAGTCGTACATCGATTCCTTCCGTTACGGCTGCCCTCCCCATGCCGGTGGTGGAATAGGTAACTTATTTTGAAACTATATAAGCTATTGTTGAGCCCCGTGCAGACGAGCAATTTTTTCTTAACATATTTTCCTAGGCGTGTTTTATTTTCCCGTGTGTATACTGAAATTCACAGGTTTTCGCTTGACAAAGGGCTTCTTGAAAAACTAGTCATGCCGGCTTTTCAGCCTGAAAATTCGCTCGTGTACGCTTCTGTCAAAGGAAACCTGAGTATTTTACGAGTATTACCGAGTATTTTACGAGTTTCGTACGGATTTTTCCGAGCCCTGAAAGGGCGAGAAAAATGCGAGGAACGAGTAAAAGCTCGGCCAGATTATACGTCAACTCATTCAATGGAATTTTATGACATGACGAACTATAAAAATGGATTTTCGTGCTTTTTTAAAGATTTTAAATACATTTTACGCTCTAAATCACAAAAAGCCGCTTTTGGTTTCAGAAAACAACGGTTAAAATGGTGCAATACATAGATTTTGCGTGTTCTCATAACCTTACTTGGTAAAATTCGTCATTGTTATATAATAATATGAAGTATATCAATGCGTTCAAGTATCAAATTGTCTCTGATTGTGGGCTTGTAAACACTTCATAGTAATGGAAAATAAGCCTTGTCAAGGAAAAGTTGTTCGCTGTGCACAAGAGCAAGTAAATCGTTGAGAAATTTGTCTAAGAAAATTGCTCGTCTAGGCAGGACTTACGTTGTGCCTTTGTTAGGCGTAGAATTTGGCTCAAATTTAGCTCGTCGAAGTTCCAGTAAAATTTCTTATTTCGAAAGATTTCATTTTGGAAGGAAAGCGCGAAGCCGGTTTTCCCACTAGGCGAATTTTTTCTCGGGATGCAAAGCGACAAATCGATCATACAACGTGATCGACTGGCGAATAATTCGCTGCGAAAAGTTGAATCAATTTATATTTTTTCCTGGCGATCCTATTTACTATAAATTTTGGTGTTTTAGGCTTGATTTGAGGTGGAATTCTATTTGATTAAGATAAGCAAATGAGACGAGTTAAAGTTGACAAAACGTCGACCGAAATTGAACATTTGAAACAGGTCCATGCAGGTTATTCCTATTGTGTTTTATTTTGTAGGTCTGGAACGAGTGGTCATGCTTTACCTCAATTTGGGTAATATCCGCAAGACTTCCATGTTCCCACGTGACCCTAAACGAATCACGCCATGAACAATGTTAAATTTCCGTGTGATGCACGTAAAATATTAACCTTGATTCACCTGCCGTTTCGTTATCACTGAAATTGATATGATAGAAAACAATAAATTTCACCCATGCAACTCAAAAAGTGTTCATAAATTGTTGTTAGTGACATTGCAGCTCAAAAGAAACCATTTTGGATTCAGCAACTGTTGTCAGGTTCTCTCCGTCGATTTTATGTCGCTTTCTAATGGATGGCTTCAAAGGATACCTCCTAATATTCGGCTGAAAGTTGCAAAATACCTTTCAGACGAATATTCTAAGTCAATTTTTATGCGAACACGACAGGAAATTGAGAATGGCTATTGTAATAATCCTTCTATAAACTAAGGATTCATAAGGATTCAAAAACAAACTTCCAGTCTTAACAGAAAACAATTTTAATGGATACGTAATAATTGACCAGACCCGACTTACATACATAAATTATGTCCGAACGCATGCGTGATCAGTAATCCGCGCAATTTTTTCAAATTGCTAAACTGATGACAATGTTGAAATATTCATTGAAGTTAACACATTCGGAATTTTATATTTCGCATGTGTTTCACTGCCTTTCGCCGCAAAAAAATCAAACAGAAACATGACTATTCGTCAAAAGACCGATCCAAGAAAAGAAAGGAACAAACTAAGTAGAAGTAATGGTTCATTATTTCATTCACTTAAAGCGAAAACAACATTTTACGCGAAGTTGTTTTTGAATCGTACTTCTGGAAACCTTAATTTCTTGGTAAAGTGCTTCGTGAAAACTGCTTTAGTGGAATTCCATTTCGCTTGAATCGTTGAATAAAAGTTCGCTTGTCGTTGCTGAATTCTTGGAAGTTCATTAAAGTCATGTGTTTTTGCATAAGTTGTGCAGTCATGGTAAAATCGCAGTCGCAAAAGGCACAATGGTCAAATTCGATGATCCGTTTGATGGTTTCGAAATAGCGTTAAAAAAGCTGCAAAATAACTATCGAGACAATCGTATTATGTTCATGTTATAGCTCAATTCATATATATCGCCGATTGTAAATTAAATCCGGAACTTGCCGCCAACCTTCGTTGTCATGGTCATTGCGACACTAGCTTGTGACATTGATCAGAGGTCATTGGGTGTAGCAAATCAAAGCGAAAGTCATTTTAATTTAGAGCAGTGAGAGCAATTGAATGCAGAAGTCCTTCGGCTTCGGACAAGCAATTAGTTTGAATCGTAGGCTGATGATACAAGAAGTTAATGCTGAAGTGGTACGTACAATTATAAAAATATTTGCCGTAACATAGCTTAGTTTGAGAAACTTTACTTCTTTGAAGACCGGAACTTGTACATCGTGTAACTACATTTGTATATAGAAGGGTTAAGATTTGCTGCCCAACTTGGCCATGAAACAACGTCAACGGGCATGGGAATAAGGCTCTGAGTCTGTGGACCAGCCAAAAGTTTACTTTACGTATTTTGCTCTGTCTCAAACATCAGAAGTGGGGGAAGGCACCAAAGTTTCAGCTTATTTGTTTGGGTTTTGTCGAAGCTTTCGCTTTCATGTGATATTGAGCCTCGCAGGGCCTGTTTTAGTTCGAGTTTTAGTGTCAGTACAATGCTTATAACTAGATGTATTGTGGATTTGTGACGACTAAACGTGTCTCGTGATTAAAAAGTGACTAAAGTTTGTGTTCTAGGAAGGACTTTAAAAACATATCACTGAAGCGATACGATTTTCTTGTTGCGTTGAAGAAGTTGGCAAACTAGTGGTAAATTTCAAGTTTCAAATGAATGTATAATCAATAAGAAATAGAACGAATTATCTTTTCTCGTCTATGCGACCAGCCTTGAATCCGCCATTTTCGAATGGCAAAATTCAATTAGGCAAGTTTCGTTTTATTAAAAATAAAATAACACCAAATTTCTCGTTTTATGGTAAACCTGAGACTGCTGCCAACTCTGTAAAATTTCAACAATAGATTTTGAAATAGTAGTCTTAAAACACGTGTGTGAGATTCCGTAAAATTTCTTTGTTTAATACTTCATTGCCTAAATCAGGTGATGATACGCATACGCCAAAATAAATTGAAAAAACAATTTATTGACTCTTTCTCAAAACTCGAGGTTCGAGACTATCAGCTCGAGGGTCGAGATAACAAACAACAATTTAAAGTGAAAAGGAAAAGGTTTAAGTTGAGCTGAAAAGAGCCCATAAAAGGAAAAGCCAAATCCCAAAGGGCACCGCATTTTAGCACTGCGTCTGGTTAGAATATCATACTTTACTTTCGAAAAGCAAACGACTTGTATACGCCTGACTTCCAGCTGCAGTTCGAAGTCGCACCAAAGAGTTTTCTGGCCTCTTTTAAAGGCGAGAGGTTGTGAATGTAACCAAAATCTGCGGGATTATTTCTTTTGCAAAGCCATAGTCATTGAAAAAAGGACTGGAACGTTACTTGACGCGGGAAATTTGAAGCCAAATATCAGGGGCCGGTTGTATAAAAACGTAGTTAAAGTTAACTATAGTTAAGTACGAATATCAACCAACCAGAATCGCGTA
>JAODVM010415266.1:0-10044 GCA_025400095.1 Phenganax marumi
GATATCATTTCGCTGTTAAATTGTTGGCTGCAGTCAAGTTATTTTTTGTGGTCAGTAGATGCCTTCATGAAAGTTATAACCTCTGCTGATGCCAGCTTTCTTTAGACGTTTTTGATCGCGTAATAGTCACTCCAGGTTTATTCATCTCAATGGTTAAACCGCTGTTCAAGTAGTATTCAATCAATTCTCTTACTGACCTTGTGGTAAATCAGAACGCATGGTTGCAGGTATCATTACTTTCATCCAATTCTTCATTTTCATTGTCGTTCGACTTATCAGACCATTCAGACGCCATATTGGTTTTAACGCATCAAGCGTGCGCACGATTTTAGACTTTTGTTTGCAGCGTGCAAAGTTTTTGTTTGCAGTGTGCAGAGTTTTTATTTGCAGTGTGCAAAGTTTTTATTTGCAGTGTGCAAATTTTTATTTGTAGTGTGCAAAGTTTTTATCAACGGTGTTAGTATTTTGTTGTTTGCAAATTTTACTGAAAGACGACAAAACTGTTTGTTTTTGCTAGTATCTAACTTTTATGCAACATTTTAATATTATGAAGGTGCTGTTCCTTCTGGGCCACCGTAGTTTCTAACATAGTTGGTGTATGACTTGTACAAAACAAAACGTAAACAGAAAAGATAGTGTTTATTAAATAAATGCAATAATTAATGCCCGGTTTTAGAAAACTTAAGATGAGTGACATCAAAGGCATTAGAACTAAGCACATCATTGCATTTAATCCAAATAAGGCAAATCCTGAAGAAGAGATCTACGTCGATATTCCAAAGTTGAAACCTGATACCTGTCTAGTTCCTGGGAGTCTAAACTTAAAGTTTGATTCTAAGAACAAAAATGACAAGTCTTGGTTTCTTAACACTCTTGGAAAACTGTTGGTAGAAAAACTGACTGTAAGTGTTGGAGGAGAAAACGTTTACGATAACAATGGACAAAGCGAGCTCGAAGTATACAAAGACTTGTGGCTGCCCGAACACGTTCGAGATGAACTTGTAGAGTATGGAATCGCCAATGAAAACACGAGAAGAATAATTTCGGGTTCTGACGACGGAGCAAAGACTGGGGACACTCAAAAGGTCTCAGACGCCTTAATGCAAACGGTTCATGGGACTAAACAAAAAATTAAGCTTGATAAAATTATTGGAGATCATTGTCTATTGGCACCTTATGGAATGATACATAATTTTCAATTTAAAATCACTTTGCCTGAAGCAAAAAGTATCATGGTTGCTCAGACTGGAGAGAATGTTGATGGGTATACTCTAGAAAACATTGAACTAGAATACGAAACGATTTAGAATGAAGCTTTGGCTAGTCAAGCCTTGACTGGATACGATGTTGGCAGAAGTCTGAGTTTTGAGCATCCAACTTTGATGAAAACTCAAATGTTGGACAAGGCTAGTACTCTTGTGAATGAAACTATTAATCTTCCAAGAAAAAGCGCGGCGGCGATTGTCATGCTGTTTAAAAATACGAAAGTGACTGATAGTGAGGAATACTTGTATCCAAATATAGAATCGGTTAAAGTCACAATTGAAGGAGTTCCTAATCAAGTTTATAGTCAGGGAATTCAAAAAGAAGATCTCTACCCAGAAGCGATGAGATTCTTTGGAAACAAGATCTTAAGAATATGACCATTAGAAAGTTCTTTAAGGATAAGTTTTCTTTGGTCATTGACTTGAGAACGATAAGTGACAAGACCTTTGTTGGCTCTGGTAAGAAACTTGTCAATACACAAACTGGGTTTTGCTTTAAATCGTTAAAAAAGCAACGTCAGCAAATGTACTTTGTAAAGTGTTTGTCATTAGTGACGGACTGGTCAATTTCAAAAAGAAGATCATAAACGATGTACAATACTAAATAACTGAGAAGTGTAATCATATATCAAATAAACTTAATCAAGAAACTTTGGAAAAGCTGCTTAAAATTTATGATGACTATTTTGAAAAGTGTCAAAGAGACTATAAAAAGTATAAGAAACTTAAACGAGTAAAAATACTATTACAAACGAGCGGACTTGTTTTGACGGCTGCTGGAGCAGGAACTAGTGTTATTAATCCTTCGACGTTGGTTATCACAGGAGTTGGAACGTTGATTACAGCTTTTCTAAGTCAAAGTAAAATAGAAAATAAAGTAGAACCACTTAGGTTCTCGAGTAACAACTATCAAAAAGTTTGTAATGAGATTATTACGATTTTGAGAACTGGAGAGTTTTCAGAATCGGATGAAATTAAATTACTTAGTGACTTGAAAATTATTGATAACATCATTTCAGACATTCGGGGTTAGTGGTCAGTATACAGAGTGATGATAAGGATTTCTCAAAGACACGTCTAGCTTAGAATATTTTACTTTTTTTAGTTTCCCCAAAATATTGCTTCTTTCTTCTTTTGAGATGTCGCCTAGGTAGTCATTAAAAATTGTGTTCATGTCTTTTTTATTTGGGTTGTAGAATGAGACAAGTCTAGAAATGTTCTCACGATAAGGTTTAGCAATAGAAGTAAGTTGTTGAGTAATCACAATAGTGCTGAGCCTAAAGTGTCTTGCTGAAAATGCTAGCTTTATAAGATCAGACGTTTTATCTTCTTCAAACCTACCCGAGGCACAGTCATCAAGAATAATAAGTGAGTTTGTTCCCTTTGAAAAGTCTACAACAGACTTTAAAGAAGACTCTACAGTGTCTTGATCACAATTTATAGCCACGACGTTCTCATCGTTAATGTACTTCCAATTATGATAAGTAGCATTCCACTCATAAGTAGGACAAATGAGAAAAATATAATCAAAGTGTCTCGTGTAATCTTTTTCAAGAAGATGAAGTAAAAAATGAGTCTTTCCACAACAAGTAAAACCGACTGTGATCATGTTAAATGGGTCTTTATTATTAGCAGTAATTTTTAATGTCTTTTCTTTTTTTGAAAAATTTTTAATGAGATCAAATTGTCTTTGTTCTCCTTTTGTGATTCTTGACATTCCTCTTTATTTATTATATCATTAGTTTTCTGTTCAGCAGTCTTTTTACTAATAACCTGTTTTCCTACGATGATTGTTCCACTTAGAACGCCAACTAGTGGAATATATGGAATCACATACTCTAGAATAAGTTTAACGTCATGTCTAAATGGTTTGTTTTCCGCAAGTTCTCTGCCCAACTTTGAGGAGCTGTCAACGAGTTCAAGATGGTGCATAAGCTCAGAAAACTTTCCAATAACGACGTCCGTCAACATCTCATTAGTACTATCTAGTTGTACGCCTTGAGAGCCGTATATTTTCAAGCGTCTTTTCTGACGCTTTCTTAATGTAGGCTTGAGTGTATTTAATTTCTTTTGTGTCTGAAAGTCTTAAGAGTTCCTCACGTATTGTTGGTTCCATTTATTTAATACTCCAATGTCTTCCTGTATAACTTGGCCAGTAACTCCTCCGAATATATACTCATAAATTCTCTTACTAGATCCTAGCCCATTAAACAGCCCTCCTTCTCTATACAGTATATCAAGCTCCTCTTTGTCTAGTATGCACTCTTGCTCGAATATACTTTTAGACTCGTTGAAACGTCTATCACAAAGTTTATTTTGAGACATCTCTCCAGTCATCTCTTTGTAAAATCGTCCCGCTTGAGCAATAGAGCCAGAGTTTATATTAAACGCGAGCAACTCAATGATGTTACTCTTAATTTGTTCTCTCAGTTTCTGGATCTTTTAACTTTTTCTTTTTACGTTTTAGTTCTTTATCATACTCGGCGTCTTGTTGTTTTTTATCTGAATTTGCTTTTGTTATGTACTCCATAACTGAACTGTTAAAGGAGTGACCACTGGCTCTCAGTCTGCCAATAATTTTATTCGTCTCTCTTCACAAGTATTGATATTTTATGTCTGTCTTCTTTTTCCACTCCTTAGTTATAGTTACTCCGCCATTCACGGTAATGTCTATAAACTCATCTGATGGAAATTTTAAAAATGGAAACATACTAATGGGCGCGAAAAATTTAAATTTATTTAATAACAGGTAAACATGTATTTTTGTTTATATATTTTATAGTGCACTTTTCTCATAAACACTTTAAATATTTTCTTGTCTAACTGTCTCTTTTCTTCTTCTAACTCCTTAGTATATTCTCTCCCAACACTAATCTCATATCTTCTAATATAGTCACGCTCTTTATAAAGCTGTAGATTAAGAAACATCTTCCACATTCTTCTATCTAAGTCAGAGAAATCACTTCTTAAACTCTCGATTAGTTCTTCTCCTCTAAAGTTTAAAACATGCCCGTTTTTGAAGTGTTTCTTTTTAAGAATTAGTCTGCTATGAATAAAATATAACATGCTACACGTTTTTTCTATTTTTGGATCTTTAAAAATCATAGACGGCGTTTTATTCCAAAAATCATTCTCTTCAATGTATTTATCAAAATCTTTAATCTCACCTACTTTAATTGGTTTTTCTAATGCGTACTCATCTATAAGTTTAAAGAGACCATTAATATATCTCCTCTCTTTAATCTGTTCTCTGTCTTGTATTGATTGTTGTACTACTCTGTTTGTGTCATTGTAACTAAAAGCAAAATTTAATTTATCTTTTTTACAAAAACAGTTTTTACATACTCTTATATATTTATATTCCTTAAAATCCATACAAAGACACACGTGACACCAGTCAATGGCAAACGCTTCTTCAGTCCACTCTGTTGGTATATATCCTTCTGTTCTCTTAAATCTTAAAGGCTTCTCTACTTCTGGTTCTTTACATGGCTTAAGAGTCTCTGAGTATTGTTTGTTGTCAATTAGATACTCACCTAACATTTCATTTTTCGTGTAAGTTTAAAAGTGGTCTTGTGTTTCTCACAAATTGGTTTATAAACTGTTTTCTTCTTAAACTTATAAAAAGGTTTAGATCTTATCATTTCTTGAGATCTCATACTCCCTTGTTTAGATAAAAAATCAAAATAAATGCTTTTCATTTTTCGGTCGCAAGTTTTTAGGGATCTCATTTATTTAATGTAAGAAATAAAAAGTTGAAAAGCGATTTTTGTTTTTCCTTGTATTGAGCCAAAAGAGAGTTTGGGAAAAAAGTTGAAAAAATTCAGCAGAAAATAAGTCCCATTTTTGAGAAAAAAATTGAATGACCACCCCCCTCATATTTGATTTGATTTGTATAAGGTTCCATTATGCGAAAGCCGTTTTCAGGGGGGGGTCGAGCCAAATTTTTGGAAATACCTCCAATAAGCACCCTTTCCTTAGCGGGAGGCGTTTAGTATATATTTCTATTAGGCAGACTCAAGTTAAGCGCCTATGGTGGTCAGCTGTCAGTTATCATACTACTAATATTTGACATAGCCTTTACCAGGTCGACCAGCTGGTTAACAAAATGTTATAAACGATCAGCATACTTCAAATTTGACGATTACGAATAAGGGGAGATCATTTATGAGAGAGTGGTATTGCGCTACAAAGGCAAAATACGCGTCTACAAAACTTGGTCTAGTGATATCGTTGCGCCCTGAAATCGCTGGAAATGCTGTTTCTGAGGTTCTAGATATCCAAATTTTCCAGAGGAAAAATACCTCCTGATTCCCTACAATGCTCGAGCAAAAGTGCGAGAGTGGCACCTTTGGTACGACATTTAGCGGGCCATTATTATGAGCTAACTACGCCACTGATTACTGTATGCATGGACAAGAATTATCAATAAAAATGTGATGATTTTTCGAGTTCATCAAGTGCACAAGATATTGTAAAAGGCTTTCAGTACAAAGAAGGAAGTTGCCTTACTCCGCTTTCGAACAGAGATATTTTAAGTCCGGACAAAAGACTCGGCTGTGATGTCAGGCGTTTGCTTGAGCACAGTACTGCACAAGTAGTTGTGTAAAGTATGTCGGGTCCATGTTTTGTTCAATAACGTTTTCTTTACTAAACTGTTAGCTATATTATGTCAAATTACTCATAATATGAAGACACTTATTTGTGTTGGGCAGTATTTCTGGAGTTCTGAATGCATGTTTTATATTGGTATAATTACAAGGTGACTATCAAAAATCATCACCACTGATTGGTCGAGGGACCTCCGATTGTAACATGATAATCACTTAAGCGGTTTTTTCAAAATGGTGACGAGTCGTTCTGTCAAAGTCACAGATAAAGAAATAGGTAACTTTAAAGAAAATTACTATTTTCCGAAATAAACACCTTTGCAATTATACTAAAATAATTATTCGCATTAGGATTTGTGAATATCACTGAATGAAAAACTCGACTTCGTCGCCGCGTTTTTATTCAGCAATATTCTTCTCGCGTTTGGCGAATAATTGTTAATTATACGTAGAGAACAATTGTATGTTTGTGATAAGGCTAATTTTACTAAAATGGGGTAAAAAAGCTAAAAAAGTCTCTTTTTAGCCCTCATCAGTGTTTTATCCCGTTATCCATATCTGTATCTGCGTCCTCTGTATCCACACATTATCCCAGCCACAGAAAAGATAATTGTAACAGAAAGGCCAGTGTTGTCGGACCCTTTGATGCTCTTCTCTCCATTTTCCGAGCTTATTCCAGTTTTTTTCCAACGGTGGCCATTATTCCAGCAACATACTTCAGCAAGATCGTGCTCGACGATATAACAAATCAAACGAATTTGGCAAATGTGAATTAAATAATTTTGAAACTTTTGCCGTTGCTTCGTATTAGTTAGAAAATATGTAAAAACTCGGCAAACGATTTTAGATTTTTTGCGAAAGAAAAGTAGTTATTTCTTCAAGAAGTAGCTACTTTACATGACCAAGTTAATGAAGAGCGAGAAAATTTCTTGAGTGATTGTTACGAATTACTACAGATTTTCTTTGAAGAACTGCAGTGACTATTTATTGTACATGCATTTTGTTTGAGCCTACTGATGTTCAAATCCTTATGGTAAAGCACATTTTTGAAATTTCGTGATATGCTCAGTTTAGGCAAAAGTCTATAGAACGTTATTTATTGGACTCACAAAATATTTTAATATACCTGACTTTACAGTCGGTGATACTTTGTCAACAATTGTTATTTTACGTTTCTGACCAACTTTTAAGGGAGGATTTGGGATATTGAACATGTTTGACTTTGCTTGTGGATTCGATCTGCTTTTTCGTGACTGGTGAACATACAGTCCTCAAAATGCTCAGCCCACAATTTAAAATTATCATGGAGATAACCTGAACTTTTTTTTGCCTTCAGTCCTGACGGCGGCAGTGATTTACCTACTCTTTTGTTCTAAAACAGTGCTCACAGAATTTATGAAAACAGTCTTCAATCATTGCACAAAATTGTTATCACACGTTTATCTTGCTGGATCTTTTGGAAAACGAAATAAACTCAAATCTGGTCAAGATCGTTTACTACGGGAACAACTTACTGCTGAGCAGTGGGTTCCTATTCCACTCTCTAGCTTAGACTTCTTTCCTTCTGCCATTTGAAAATCAAAAAACTGGGAAATAATCAAAGAAGCTCTTGGTCTCAAACTCGACCTTCACAACTTTTTGATTAGCCATTTAAACTCTACTGTATATATAACCACATGTAATATTCTCCTTACTTGTTGTCTTTTCTAAAAACTGTTAAAAATATCAATGATTTATGTTAACATTTTTTAATGTGCGATTTCTTTTGCTCAAAGCTAATTATTGTAGACTAAAAATTGAAAATAGAAAACTTAAGAACAAATTCGATAAAAAGATTTACATTTTCTGATTCCCATGATTTTCTAAGCCGTTGATCTTCTGCCAGATAAATCCACAGGAACAGAGTGTGTTAAAAAAGGCAACCCTTCGAAATCAGGCTGTTGTTCAAATAAGTTTGCTTATAGATACTGTTCATCCAACTGTGCATATACAAGCAAATTGCATTCCATTCAATTGAGCAACGAACAAGCTACCATAATCGCTTCACCATAGCTATTTAACATTCTATTTGATTGTGTTTAACCTCTGAAATAAACATAGACTTACTGTACGCACGTATATATTACAGAAGAGGCAACTAGGGTTGCATTTTTCTTTTCACACCCTCTACAAGAGACATGATGTATTGCGCAAAACATAAACTGGAAGGTTTCTGATATACAGTTCCAGGCACATGCAATCCCAACAAAGTAAATCCTTCTTCACTTGAAAATACTTGAATAGAAAAAACGCAAACTCTATCAACTATTGATGTATTTTTCCACAGCAAACAATGATCAATTAGTTATTTCAAATTTACTGTAAAAGCAGGTCGATGTATGGTCACCACGCGAATTGGCTTAGACCTTTTCATAATTTAAGTTGTAGTATATTTGGTTGCATGTAATGTGGTAAACAAGCGAAGAAAAGTCTTGGTCTATATGTTTAGTCTCTGAGAAAATTGCATGTGCGTTGACTCAAATTGAATACTGTATTAAGTGGCAAAAACTCCACTTGGTAAGTCAAGTTTGTGCAAAACTATATCTTGGCAGATAGCTTTGTTTTTTTATAGTATGAAAGCTTCTTCAACTATGAAAATCAAACCAAAGTTTTTGAAAAACTCGACCGTATTTCTATCATGAACGGAAAAAATTTTCTTCTGCTATTCTTCAAACCTTTGGTCCAGTTATCAATGTCAAAATTGTTGTTTTCTTTAAAAATGCTACTTTTGCTCTACCAACTGCATTTTCTCTATAGATTTCTATTGAAGACTATGCAACAGCACTTGCTGCAGCATATTAATTAAGTTTTTATTTGAAAACCTAATTTGCTGACGACATGTATATGATGTCAGCTTCCCAAATCTTTCTGACGTCTTAATGTATTGTAATTTCCCTGAGTGAATTCTCTGTAAATCCCAGTCCTTACTTTTTCGTTATAAGGCCTTACACCGCGAAAAAAGGGACGACGCCTTTTTGGAACGCAAGTAATTTGCTCTTTCCCGTTTTGCGTACCCAGGCATTCCTACAGCTGAGAGTATATAAGCGCATGGATAAATTTTACTTTTCGGAGTAGACACCGTTTACACACAGAAGCTTTGACAGTGAGGAACGTTGCTGAGTTTATGTATTTTAGCATGAATTTTTGCTTTCAGAGACTTGTTTTGAACGGCAAGTTGTTGAACAAACTTAAATTAGTCTTGGGCTAATGAGGAGATTTAAGCAGACTTTTTCATACAGCTTTCACTGTAAGAATTTGTTAAGCATATTGATGCAAGAAGTTGTGCTTCGGAAGACTTGCAATAAACGATACAAACCTTGTGTAACCTTCGTTATTAAATAAACTGAACAAACTTTGTGTGCCAAAAATGAGCGTAATAAATATATTTGTTCTGGATTAAACTCAGATTTGGCTACGAAAAATACTGAATATCAGACCCTAGCAGAGATCAATGCCATGGAAACCCAATATACAGAAAAGGAAAAACGGCTTGCGTTTTAAGAGAACATGAAAATATTTCACGGAAAACCTATACAGAAATTTTACAGTAACTCTGCAGAAGTTCTACCGAAGCCTTAGCGAACGCTGAACAATTTGTAGGGAATTGTCACAGAATTCCTCTTAACCCTATACCAACAATATATAGAAGGATATATTTATGAATACCGAGACAAGTTAGGCATAAACCTTCTGCAAAGCTTGTACAAGGGTTGGTAGGGGTTCTGTAGGGGTTCGAGAGGGGCTATTAGTAACGATATATAATCTCCAAGTTGAGGCGATGTACACAAAACGAGCTTGATCACACCCAGGGCACTTATATAGAGGGCGGTGCAACGCGCTATGATCGCGCTGATCGATGTGTAATGCGGAAATGGACTGGCACGAGCGTGATTTTGGGCAAAAATTGGAAAATTTTGCCAAGGAGCGTAGGTCGTTCTTGTTGTTGTATTTTGTTGTTTTTTCATTAACTGGGGATTTTTTTCGTTATGTTTTTACATTGTAACGACGAAGTAGTAACTGGTGCATCGTATGAAAGTTTGTTTTGCATATATGGTGGAAATTTAAAAGATATATTGAGATTAATGACTCGTACATTTGATGGCTTCGATGGAGGGAAACTTTCACAATAA
>JAODVM010415277.1:0-17568 GCA_025400095.1 Phenganax marumi
GCATTAAATCCCCACGGGCAAAAATTCGCGAACAGGGCATTCAAATTTTAACAATGAGTGATTTCAATAGTTTTCGTCTTTTTTGAGACACCCTGTATATCGTGTTGATCAGATCTTATTCTTCATTATTAAAAATCTTTTGGACTGAGTATTATAAGACATGGTGGCGTCGTTGAGCTCGCGTCGTAGAATGTTAAGGTCCATATTCTCTATATTCTCACTGCATATGACTAGCATGAGCAATCTTTACTGGGATGTTTCTATAGACATGGAGTGAGGGAGATGAGCAGTTTCATTCTGAATTAATGGTGACGACAATGTTGATTTATGGCAACCATGATAATTTCGTTACTTTGGAAGAAGAAACTTACATGCATGAGGTAGGTCTTCTGATATATATTTGATGGCGTCTTATGCCAGGTAGATAGATAGATAGTTTAGATGCATATAGTTACTTTGCAGCGTAGGTTGAATTGTATAAATACTTTTAATGCTTTTCTAATGTATATACTATGTATATGAATATATATTACCTTAGACTGTTTATTTTTACAACAATCAATTCCTGCTTTCCTAATCTGTTTATCCTGACCATTGAAATAAAAATACATGGAACGCTACCTCTAATAATACTGTCTAATAATCGATTGAAGCCAAATTTGTCGCTCAGACACGCGTGTTTACTATATTTCGCGATTCTCTCGTGGGAACACAGACTTCACTCCTATATTTGTAAGTTTTTGCCAAAAAGGAAGGTATTTTTTGGTCAGTTCGTTCATAAAATTAGAAAAAAAACTGCATTTATTTTCTTCTTTGTGTTTTTTTTCTTACTTTCTGCTAAAAAATGCTTAGTAAGTTCGTAAAACTTGGTTTTTTTTGGCAAAGTTTGACTCGTTTTCCGAAAGTGTTTATATGTTTGTCTTTTTGGCCATGTTTTCCGTTGTGTGGAATGACTAGGGCCGACCTCGGACTTTTGGCTTCAAGTTTTGGCTGCAGGTAAGCGTTCCATGTATTTTTAGTTCAATGATCCTGACCCACCTACCCGGGGAAAACCTACGACTTTCGGCAGAGTATTTGACAGACTCTTTTCACATGAGAAAATTAAGTCTGGGGTGAGAATCGAACCCACAATCTCAGTGGTGAAAT
The DNA here is from genome assembly GCA_025400095.1 of Phenganax marumi. Lineage (NCBI taxonomy): Eukaryota > Metazoa > Cnidaria > Anthozoa > Malacalcyonacea > Clavulariidae > Phenganax > Phenganax marumi. The sequence continues at coordinate 1,147 of JAODVM010415277.1, forward strand.
GCGCAAGTCCTAGCGACTGCGCCACCGAAGCCCCATGGCGTCGTTCTTCGTCCCCAGGGGCATCTTTTCTCGTCCGGTCCAGGCCTTTGTCAGCCAGCTGTTTAATATAACAGTTTATGAAATTGTTTTCCGAATTAAAATTTGTAGACCATATATGGATCAACGCTAGAGGTGATCGAAGGTGCCGGTCATATGGTCATGTTAGAACGTCCGGAAAAACTAAACGAACTTATATTGCAGTTTCTACGTCGAGATGTTTCTACTCAAACCGCAGCTGTGTTGGATCACCCGAGATGTTCGCTGATCTCTGACGTGAAAACCACGACAAGTACCATCCACGATTCACAGCTAAGTCTCGATACGCATTCAGTTATTTAAAGCGATCAGTGTGGTCGTCGTATGTGTTTGGCCCCAGTCGCTTAATGGCACAAAGTCCTTATACATACAGAACTGACCTATTCTATGGAGATGAAGTTGGCTTGCGGTGAACACATCTGATAGTCTTTGCGGAAATAGCTTTCATGTGCCCAGCTATTCGCCTGACTTTTGCTGGCTAATCAACGCCCATTCAGTTATTTAGAGAGATCAGCATGATCACAAAACGTTCTTGGTCCCTTTTTGCTTTATTGAACAAAGTCCCTTTACATATTGCACTGACATATTCGAAAATGGGATTCGGGTACAATCCACTTATTCGTCAGATATTTGTCCGAGTTTTGCCAAGTGTCAATATACTGATGCACTTATTTACAGCGATCGCGGTGTGGTCGCAATGTGCATTTGATTCCAGTTGCTTATTGATACAACGCGTCTTTTACATATTGAACTAACCTGCCGTATGACGAGGACGTTGTGTTGCAACGTATGTATGTATAAGTCTTTATTATAATACTAGGCACGGCAAACGTGTGACTTTACTGAAAAATGATATAACTATATTTACATTGTTGATTTTAAAAAAAACTAGCTATAGAATTAAAAATAAGCACAAAAAAGAGAAAAAGAGCTTAAAAATCTTTTAAGATTAAAAGTTATTAAAAAGGCGTGAAGTGATCTGCAAACCTTGGCGATTATATCCCGTAAGTGTACCGCTACTTTTCCCACTTTTGCAATGTGATCAATACGTATTCAGTTACTTAAAGAGATCGGTATAACCACAAAGTGTATTTGGCCTTCTTGCTTAATGGCACATAGGGCCGCTACACATTGAGAGTTCTGGTATGTTGGAAGGTGATATTAAATTTGCAGTGCTGCTCCTCGACACATATTTGTCCAAGTTTTGCTAAGTCGCCTTACATGCACTCAGTATTTTAAAGAGATCAGTGTGGTCGCACGATGCATTTGGACCTACTTGCTTAAGTTTAAGTTTCCAAACATTTTCCGTATTGAACTGACTAGGGTGGTTGCAGTAGTTATGTATTGACCAGACATGCTTCCACCTTTCTCCAAGTTTCAATCCAAGGTGATGAAGAATTTATCTGTCAGTGTGGTATCAATATGTATTTGGCATGAGGAGTCCATTTTCATGCTGAACTGACGTACTGTATGTAAAAGTTAAGGTCGGGTGGCAGTCCAAAGCTGCAATCATCCGCTATAGTTATTCGTTCGACTCTAAATTTACTAATATAATGGCACAGACTCCTTGTACGTATTGAGCGGTATACTGTATATATGAAAGATAAAGTTCGTGACGAACAGGGGATCAAAGAAATATTATCCGAGGAAACATACACCACCCCCCGTCTCACCTCTGGGAGACTGTAGTAGGTTGTTTCTGTGCATGCGCAAGAGACAAATACACATATTAATCAAATGTAATGTAACGTGCATAAATAGCAAAAAAGTAGCCTTGTAAATAGCAAAAAGTAGCCATACATAAGATTCAAAAATTCTTTTATTACTACTATATACAATTTAGAACTTCGCTTGCTCGTTATTGAATTGTTCATCTTTACACGAGGTATTGATTACGTGTGAAATGATTTTGTATTATCAAATTTTGCTATAACAGCGTATATTTACAATGGCGTGGGGTTAAGGAGACCATGAATTTTTGAAATAATATTCACAACTTATTATTTATACGAAATACAACCTAAACCCCTTTCATATAAAAAATTAGCTGGTTTTAGTGCAAAAGTGCAATACTTTATATGAAGTATACATAAGAAGTTACTAGTAACTGAAGTTTGTTTGTCTGTATGTTCAAACAAGCAAACTTCTTGTGGTAGTTACTGGTTACAGTCGCTGCTTCGGAAAAAGTAATTACCGTTGGGCGTTGCTTAAAGCTGGTTTCCACGTCCGCGTTTTTGACACGCTCGTACACGCAGATAAACATTGAAATTGTAATAAAATCTATGTTATAAACAACCGCAATAAGAATTGTTTAGAATATTAAATTATAAATAATTACGTGTCTGTTCATTCGTTCATTATTAAAAGAATGAAACTTTGAAGGTTTAGAACAATTACGTGAAAAACGCATTAGTGTAACGCAGCCTTTAAGGAACTTTTTGGTCGCAGCGTTTGTCGCAGCCGTCCGTATTTCGGAATTTGATATTCCATCAAAGACTGTAGACAAAATCGCTTCAGCCAGTGGAAGCTTGAGTGTAATAAGTTAAAACTGTCCGTCACATTGCGGTGTGCTTCTTTATAGGAGCCGGCTCCACTATCCATTTACATTAGTATATATTACAAATATTATTAGTGACATAGCAACAGGAATAGCATTATTATGTGCGTTCATAATTGATCTTTTCTCACATGAGAACTGCTTTCTTGAACATCTAGTTGCTGACATTGGTATACTGTAGTTCAGTGTATTGGCTGAATTCTGTACGGCTTAACCGCATTCCGACGCAATCGTCGTAGCACGTGTCTTGACGTCAAAACGGGCCCGTAAGGCGCTTACTTCGTGGCCTGCGCATGGGCGGAGGCCCCGCTGCATGGATACCCACAGCTACACATGGTGGTACGTGGATAAGATGGGATAGGGTATGGGGCTAGCGAGGGATAGGAATAATAGTAAAATGTTGGGAAGGGGATTGGTGCAGATGGGATGATTCTTGGCGATGAGACTTGTTGCGTTTTTGGTAGCTCTTGTTTTCGTAATCTGGCTCGTCGATTAGAAAACCAAACCTATACAGATTAGAAAATTTGATTTAGGTTACATTACAGACTCCATAATACTTTGTTGTATGCTATAAAGTATATAGAAGTAGATCGTTGATTGACAAAAATTTTTGTGGTGTTTTGTGTTGCCTTATCCACGTTCGCAAAAAGTAAATAAGATGCCAATCTAATTATGTCTTAAGGTGAGGCTTTTATCGTTCTCCTCTTTACATTACTATTACGGAAAAACTGTGTAATTGATAAAATATCCACACATTGGCAGACATTTGCAGTCTTGCAGTGTTTTCCAAGTTCAAAGTGTTCCAATAGTGAAAACAGCCCCTACTAAGCTATTGGGAATTTCAATACTAATACGAAAATTTGTTAAATAAAATCACTTTTTCTTGCATCTAAAGAATGATTCGGTAAAGAAAAAGCAGTCTTACCTGTATCCTAGCTTCAGAAAGGCTGATTCTTTGAGCTAATTCTTCCCTGGTGTATACGTCGGGATAATGCGTTTTCTGAAATGCTTTCTCTAATTCCTCGAGTTGATTCGATGAGAACTTCGTTCTTGACCGACGTTGTTTTTGCTTCAGAATCAGATGTTCTGCATGAAATGGCATCCCCAATGTGCTCTCGCTATAATAACTGGAATCTGAAAAAGCAATAAGAGTTGAATGATTAAAACTTGACTGAAACAGCTATTAGGTCTAATTGTAATAACATAGCATGCAGTCAATGGCAAGTTATGGTCTGGAAGTTCTATTACATTCAGGTTTCAGTATAAATAGTTTATAGGAGTATAACGAAGATTTTACATTTTATCTTGTAATGACATTGACTGAATATAATTTTTTTATCTTTTTCTCATTTTTTTGCTTGCATATGGCAAGGGAGTGTAAAATTTAAAATTTTCAGTGTGAGATAGCAGTAGTTGTTTGGTTGAAATTTGATAAAGAGCCATGTCAGTGAAGAGATGTAGGATTACATGAAGTCAATGAAACTTTATGCTGGAATCCTTAAGAGAATTTGGGCTTGTTTAGACGGACACATGCAGTATATACGCAACATTGTTCATTCAAACAATGCTGGACCGATGTTATACGAAAAGTTTGAATGAATTCAAACTTGATCGAGCATTGATGCAACATTATCCAAAGTCGTGGAACAGTAAAAATATCCAATATGACATTTGAACGGATTTAATATGAATTGCCAAATGTTGCTCCAATATGTTGCATCAGTGCAGGAACTAGATGTGTTGCAGTAATTGCTTGGATCTGTGCTGATTCAAACTTTCGTCAACGCTTTCATGTGCCGAACGAAGTGCTAAAGATTTCAAGTTTGTTTTTTTTTAGCTGATTTGCATCAAGTCTCGACAACAAAAAATAGCATCAAACACTTTTAAAAGAAATGCATTATTCGAAGTTGCGTTGGTTATGTAACAGTAAAACGTTTTGTTTCTAATCCTCTTTAAAACTTCAACCAACAAACATCCTTATATGGAAATCTTAAGGCCAGAATTAATGGAATTGTACAAATGTTCCCGTAGTAACGTAATAAACAAAGTAATGAGCAGTATTAGTTTAAATGTGGTCAATGTAATTATCCAGGTCCAACCATAGCTGCCCCACGCATCGATCTGGGGCACCGCCACTTGTGCAAAGGAAATGCTAAATTCGTGTAATTTTCTTTGAAGTTCGTCCGCTCTGTACTGTAGTATGGGAGGGTGTAGTCATTAATGTGAAGAGTTGAAGTGTAGCACTTAGCTTAGGGTTGATACTGTTAAAGATCATTTGTATAGATAACGGTGTAATTAATCATTATTTGTAACAGTTACCCTTGAAACATGCATACATTCATGTATCTCTATTCGGTAACATGTCAGAAACGTTTGCAACCGATGCAGGGGACTGCATAGAAATGCAAATTACAGAATTTGCAAGAGACAAACAAATACACGTAATCAATCTAATGTAACGTGCGTAACCTAACGCATACGTAGCTGCGCTTCAACTTTCTTCTATTTTTTTTTTTTTTGGAAGCTTAGTCAACTTTTAAATCCGTTAAATCTGCTTGTTATTAATAGCTATTGTCTGGTATATTTGTACCAAAAAATGGCTGGAAAACGTAGAGTTCATTACCCATGCAAGCAGTCATGTACGATTCACGAAGGGGTCACCTCTTTTATTCCCCGTGAAATGAACAAAGAATTTCATTTTGATTTATATTTTGTTCGGTCTTTCCTTCCGATCTCAAATAGCGGCGAACACGACTACCATTAAATGAAGACGAATATTCTCCAAAGTCATTTATCATTATCAGTATAAATCATTATAGTTATACGACAAAAGATTTGACGCTGCCTGCCACTCAATATATTGTTTGATTACGTATTTCGCACTTAGTTGTGTAGTAATTTGCGGTGTGTACATGTCACTTAACACCTTTATACTTTAAACAATTCTTTTCACGATCTTTTTGATAGACTTTTTTTGCGAACACCATGGAGCTGTATTATCACAATTCGACTAGGAGGATTTTAAATTGGACTATCATAACATTTTAAGCCACAACTGCAGTTCATTGCTGTAAAATTATACACTGCATCATATACATAAAAATGCGAACCCAATCACAGCTCGTTGCATGTCGAGAAACTGCTTTTCCGGAATTAACGATACGAAGAAGTTCAAAGGTCGATGCTAGAACTCACTCTACTTTCTGATCCTAACTTTGTGCAATTCACCGAAAATAGCCTGCTTAGATGCATCCCTATACTGCTTTGTTCTTATACAGTTAACAATTTAACGTTTTTTTGTGTAAATGCATGTTCGTGCTATATGCACTTGAAATTGTACGCGTGGATTGAAGGACATCCTATTCAAGTGCTATAGTAGCGGAAATAGTTCCCTGGGAGGGGACAAAGATGAATTTGACAAATAGATTATTTTAAGAAACCATTTGGTTCCCATTATAGTGCAGATTTCACGCAACAAAATTGATCGAAAAATTTTCTAGTTGAAAAAAGTACGAAATTTCCTACTTATACAATAATCCCGTAGAGTAAGTTTTAACTTCATTTAAGTGATTGTTGTATTAGGTTGCATTTGCGTGTATAAATATAAGTTATTACTAGTTACAGTTACTGATATTATTTATAATACGTTTACCACACATTTTTTATATTGGTCTTGTTAAGTTTAGTAAAGTCAGCAGTTACACAATAGGTGGTTGTCGCCGACTACTTTTTCACGTTAGCAAATGATGATGGTTTATCAAAATTGTTGAGATTTTGAAAGGAATTTTAACTGCTCATTGTTTTTGTATCTGTCTAACTTGTTTGCGATGAAAACACATTACTAGAATCACGTTTGATTTGCTCGCTATTTCAAGAGTGTGTACTTCTGAACTTGACCACTATTCGCTGCCCTATGGCGGTTACTGAAGTCCACCTGTATATATTTAACACTAGTTTTTATATTTTCAAACTGACGTATTTTTGCGTGCAAGCTTTTACACTAGCGCTGACATGTTTATAATTCAGTAATTTACAAAAGTTCGTTGTATTTTTAGTTCACCTTGTAGGGCATTTAAACACGTAATTAAACACGGTTATCGCGTACTTATGACTAATTTGATATTGGACTTTTTCACTAGCATGAGGTTACACCCTTTAGTAATCTGAATTTGTCACGCGACGTGATATGAAGTGTTATGTCATGGGTCTAGTTTATCTCAATATAGGCGCGTGGAGAATCCTTTTCGATAATTTTATGAGAATCAAGATTTGTATTTAAATACCGTGGGTGCTAGAGGTAGACTGTGAAACCCAGGGTAATATAGAGATAATTATTGTTGATATTACTCTAAATTTTTAATGTCCATTTTGTCGTGATGACAAACTTAAGACACGTTTAAACTGTAGGGCTACTTTAATTTAAAAGTCTTTGAAAATTTTGTTGTGCTTACCCGACTCATTGCCTTCATCCATATCCTCAGTCTCGTCGACTTTTTCTTGTTTAATTCTGGGCAGAACCATCGTCTGTTCTTGATCTGATGATACACTCTCACGATCCCTCTTTTCTCCACGATGCACCGCATCTTCTCTATCCACCACCTTATGCTCCTCTTCTTCATTCTCACTATTCGAGTGCGCACCACTATCCAGGCTCTCCGATCTCAATTTACTTTTCATCATACGACTTATAGAACTCAACGACGGCAGGGTTTCGCGGCTGCAGAATTTATCCAAGAGCAATCTCTCGCGGATTTCCCAAGAGAACATCCCTGGGTACATACTGCGGTATTCGTCTATCTTCAGTTCAATATCTTTGGTGATAACTCTTGGTTTTGGGCTGCCACTGGTGCCGGGCTGAATCGAGCCGGTTTCTTGGTATCTCGAAAGAATTTTGCTAACACAACCGTGTGAGACGCGCAATTGACGGCTGATGTCGCAAGGGCGTACCCCCATGTGGGCCAATTCGATGATGCGTAGTCTCGTTGTGTTAGGTAGAGGGCGGCCGTTGATAAACACCCCACCTAGTTGGTTCACTTTTCCTTGACCTACGGAAATAAAATACTCGATCATTAACTTTCAAATCCATGTTTCCATAATTTGAAATTGTAGAAAATACATGGCATATTTGTCTTAATATGTCTGCATCAAAAATTCTATTGTTTAAAACAATATAATTCTTATTTTTAGTGGGTCTTGCGCAATAAGGATAATCTGATTGATGAAAAGTATTGTGACTTTTCATATGAGACAGTTAAACGACCATATTTGGAGACTGCATGTGTGTATAAATGTGGTATAAATTCGCACCGCTGTTAAAACAGAAGCTTTTAAATCCGCTTCAGTGAATGCGTTACATTCATCTTGTAAAGTTAAATGCCCTTGGTCTCTCTGCTTTACCCTTAGGGCTTTGCCCAACTCGAAGGTTGAATTGCTCTTTTAAAGAGTTCAAGCACGTCATGGTCAAGAGACAAAGGAATTAGAAGTCTTTTGTGAAATGGTTTGCGGTAAGCTTTTGAACCCACGAGCGTCTGCGCGTAACCGCAAAATTCTTAGAGCTAGGATTATACATTATGTTGTTCTGATGTATTGTTAGCTGTATAATATGTAACCTTATATTCTTTTCGGATAGATCGGGTAAATTATTTTGCCATTGTTGTAAGTTCTTCCAGCCACGCGTCTAACGCTCTAACCGTGACTGAACTATGCAACTACTTTGCATGATAGCTTCTTCCGAAACTTGGCATCCTTAATTATTGGGGAACAATTTAAAGAGCAATATTAATCTTCAGCATGCAGATTTGAAAAAGTGGAACATCTGAAGGTCCTTGAGAAGACAAGAAATATTGTGAATTTTCCGTGAAAATATTACATGATAATCCAAGCGGAGGAAAAGTCTTTTACTTATGAACTGTAATGTTTCCTTAGTTTAAGGAAAATGAGAAAATTTTATCATTGGATACTCATTTTCAAGTCTGTTTACTAGGCAAATAATGATGTTAGTCAAATTTGAAAGATGACTCATTGAAAACTGTAAGAGCTCTTCAGCTATCGGTATGCGGCGCTCTGTCGTGTGGAGGTAGTTGCCGATAACGCTACTTGAAAATGCTTAAAAGTCTTTTAAAAAAACTACTGATTGTAAAAGATCCTTGCATGTTATTATACGCTTGCTTTCGTGGTAAGCACTAAGCTTTTCCATTAGGTAACGTTTCAAGTCAAAGGCTGCTTATGACATTTTGTGTATGTGCGTTTCAATTTCACACCAGTAACTTTCCTTCGCAAGTTTGGACGCATGCACTAGCTCGCGTGCATAAAACTTCTAAAGTTTATATATATTTGATAATGTATTATTTATGCCGTATTTGTGTATTCGAGTGAATTAAACCTTCATTTGAAAACCGTATACTTTCTGCGCAGACATTTTAAATTTTGGGTTAAAAATTTTTTGTCGTTACCTATCTAGAAAAAGTTATGTCCCGGCACTAAATGTACGCGTTTGAAGAAGACTGTTGACTTCAGCTCTTTCAGGATTGCATGCAACTTTCAAATGCGCTAAAACCTTGAATATAGGATATTCAAAACTCTAGCATATCTTGCGCAAACTTGCAAAAAGTCCAATACTCGAATGCGTGTATTTCAAAAGTTAGAAATTACGTAATCAAAGAGAATACTGTGTATAATACTTTTTTAGTCCATAAAATCGTCTTCAAAGAAACTTTTCCGCATTGAATTGTGACATTCGATATATTGCGCTGTGGGAAAATCACTTTTCCGAAAAACTTTACGCGAGTATTTTTGTCAGCATATATCTGTGACCACTTTGTTATTCTAAGCCAAACTTCCTAAACCCGAAAATGTGTCAATTATATAGTATTTCAGTGCATAACGAATGCGCAATTTTGTATTTCCCTAATTAATACATCACGATAACCAATTCTCACGTAAATATTTACTGAAACAATAACCTAACGTTGATATTGTTGTTAACAACTAATTTTTATGTGTTAGTATTTACCACAACTTGTTATTTTACATCTCGTGACTGGTAACTGTGAAATATCCCACGACGGAAATGGTCAATAAAACAATATTCTCTTTGAGGTTAAATATCACTATATACAATGCATAAGGTAAATATATATACCATACAACACTGTTATCAAATAACTTTATACATAGGATTTTTATAACATGTGATAATTTATAATAGATCGTGTTCATACAACACTCACCAGTAGCTTTGCTCTTCATTGTAGATAAATATATTGTCTGTATAATCTACAACTTCAGTTGAGGACGTGTTTGCCTATTGCAAATCAATGAGATTTGTCTGTGTGAATGGTCATCCTCTCATTATATGTGTGCGACACAAAGTGGCCTCTTAGCCAATCACAACGCAGAGCCATTGTTTACCGTTAGAGGGACTTGGTTGAACTATGCTAAATAAAGAGTAAGTGAGCCGGTCGCTTTGATAAATGCTTCGCTAGGTGGTAACCGTTTTGTTGTGTCACGACATCTATGTTAGAAACGGAAATGTCCAAATACTTTGATCTGCCTTTCACCCAGGGGCCGTCTCTATTGATTAGGGGGTATGTAATTCGAAATTTAAATGTAACCTATTAATGTCATTATGGTGGATTGCATGTCCTTGCATGTCCCACTTTACGAAATGAAGTTTTTTTGAATTGATCTTCTATTAGTATTAAGGTAAAAACTCAACAGATCAGAGACTAAGAGACCATGCAGTATCCGATGTTATATACGAAATCGAGATGTACGTTTAAACGGTTGAAGGTGGAAATATTAACCGAACCATTTGTTTAACTGTATGTTATATAACCTGATATATTTACTAGCTTAAATCTTAACCCGAAAATTAGATGTGTTGACTAAGCTGCTTGTGATATTTTAACTTGTACCCTAATGTATTTAACAGCATTTTATGAAGGGTAAAAATGATCAAAGTAGATGTAACTTTAGCAGGTCATTGACCTATAGAAGACCCTGGGCACAGGCTAGCCTAGATGTTATTGATTTGAAGGAGTTTTGTTGACAGACCATTTATCCCACTATCTATTTTGCTTTTCACTTAGTTTGCAGTTGTGCACCAAAAATGCGTAGATAAAAAGTTAAATACAATCTTTAATTGTTTTCTAAATGTGCGAGTTCTTTCTAAATAGCCTACTAAATTGGCCCGCCTATATTCTTGTGATCAAAACAGGTATTGACAGATAAAAGGTGTCCAGAAATTCTACTTTCTATGTACAAAAAAATGGAAGGTTGCCCATGCATTTGAATGTTCATCGTTTTGTTAAATGAGAACCTTTAATTTCACTGCAAAACATTGTTTGTACATGGTGACATTTGTATATCAGCCAGACGGTTATCATTTACTGCGTCGGGGAGACACTTGCTGGAAAGTTGCTTGGTAATGGGTTGAAAAAATTTTTCTTTTTTAAATTGTTCTTGAGCATGTTTTATCATACTAGGATTTGTTCTTTAGCTTTGTCTTTATATAACTCCAGAAAATTTTTCTCAAACTCCAGACGACTTTATTTCTCAAGGAGAGAAGTGAGTTATGAAGTATTCGTATTTAACCATTTATTGACCAGAACTTGTTATCCACGTACTTTTACTCTTAGTAACGCATTAGATCATTTCTATCGGCAAGCGGAGACTCAGAAGGTTTCTTAGTATAAAAATGGTTTCTGACATTGTTTCGTTCTGACTTTAATGCTACGGTTGGTTGGTTAGAGGTGCGAAAATTGGTCAGTTAATGTTTCACATTGAACAGGATTTGAACATTTAAATTATATCTTGTACGAAGTTCGTTGCTTGTTTTGTTTCTCTTTGTCCATGTCACAATATTTTCAAAAACACGCCTGAATAGTCAACGCGGACCTAAAGGAAGTTTCCCAAAACAAAAACAGACAACTTTGCATAAAAATGTACAATTTGGTTAACCCAAATACGAACTTTGACCGCTTAAAGAATTTATAAAAGGAGTTGTTCATTTTTAAAACGTTTTACACTTTCACGTTTTAACAATGAATTCGTTTTTACCTCTTTTGTGTTTGCTATCGTGAAAAATATGTCTAAGTAGATAATAGTTTAGAAAGTGATTGATATTGTATTTGAAATACAATCGCTATTACTTTTTCCAGAGAAAGGTGCCATGGAAGAATAACCTGTGATTGCTGCAAAGCGGTTCAGATATTGTCCATTGTAGTTGCTAAAAGAGTAGGAGGAATTGCTTATGGAGTTGGAACAGGGCGTTAAGATGTATGTTCATGAATTATGAGATAAGGAAGCAGGTTTTGTTTAGATTTTCCGGTGTATGTGTCTGTCTCTATAAAAAGCTTGCGAAAGATCTCGTCTGGTTATTGAGACTGAATAAAGACCATTTTTGACTTCGGCCACTTTGCCCGCGCGGGCGAAACGAACTTTTTCGAACATGCCCTCAATCCTCTTTCGCGTGCAAACCACGAAGAAAAGACAGTTTACTACACTGTAATCGCGTTGCCCGCGCAGGGCGGAACGTTTACGTTAAAACATTGCCTCAAGATTTAGTTCACCTTTTGGCGTGCACGCGAAGCCGAAGCGAAGTATTAGCTACAACGCGCATGTTGAGAAATCTCCACTCTGTCCATGCGGGCAAAGCGGCCTTAATAGAAACTTTGTTACCATACGTGTTGTTACTTTTCCGTAACCATAGTTCCTATGTAAACGGTATCGCCGATAGGTACTTAGTACATACAGAATTCCCTTTTTGGGAACCGCATCTAAATGCACGTCGATAAGAATACGGAAATAACAATAGGTTCTTTGGACTTGTATTAAAGTTAGGGGGGTCATTGCACAATACTGTGACGTGTACGTGGGAAAACGTATGCGAGGACTTCCTAGGGAATTGTGTTATAGCCCGGTAAAACAAAGCGAAGGAATAGCCGTTGGGTATAGTCCGTCAAGACCTCGAAGCGCGTTTCAACGGTGCCTGTATATGGTCAGTTGGTACTTTCGTGTGTTAGGATTCTGAGACCTCTGAGAAAACGTGGGTGTTGGAGGTGTTTCAGATCTCATTAGATCTTTAAAGAGAATCTTTTTGCTATAATGGAGATATTTAACTCTCGCTGGATGTGCTAAAACGTGGACTCTCGTAAGATCGTGGATTTACGAATAACTTAATGTGTACGCCGGTATTTTGACTTGTTGTCAAAACGTTGTCAAAAAAATGTCAAAAAGTTAAGTGTCATCTTCATAGATCATGGTTAATAACTTAATGTACAGAATGTTGAAGTCATTAATCATGGTCTGCTACAGACGTCAACTTGCACTTATCACCAGAAATCGCACTTACTCTTTACATTATACGTATATACGTGGAGCAAACTTGACACGCTCACCGTTAGAAAAGATTAAAGTTGCATAATTTTTTTGCGTTAACTGTTAAAGTTTACTATATCTATCGCTATTGTTTGCTGTCCTGTGCGATTTGCTGACACCCACCTACACTTATATAACAAGTTTTCAGATAGTTTTGTACATGAAGCAACTAAGCAAGTTTATGATGGGAATCTATAAGAGCCTTGTGAGTTGCGAAACACTACAGACCGCTACGGCTCTGACTACGAAATGTGGAGTATTAACGATTAAATGCTTTTAATATCAGTGTGCATAAGCAATGTCAGTGTATAGTAAAAGTTTTGGCAATGCAGTTTCGGGTTTAGGGAGAATGGATTCATCCGTGCACAGCATTCATCGTGATTCCATGGTTTATACATCTTTATATATTAACTGTTCTCCATTAAACCATATTAGAACATCCGCTATATTTAGAGATGTGACTATATGAAACACCGCGGGGCTCTCAGTAGAACCATAGTTAAAATTGTTCCCATTCTAATAAAACTAATCTATTCAAGCAACTTTGGAACAGCACATCTATAATTTCTTAAAGACGTTCCAACTTTTATTTCTGTTCCGAAGAACAAGCAAATTGGCACGGCTCTTATAATTTGCGGGGGTAGCATTTTGGTGGCGTTGCATACCATGGAAATTTTCATTAAGAATCTCCGCTTTCACACCGTATTGTGTCGTAACATTGTGCCAAGAGGCTGCAATATTTTTCCGCGTTCGTCAAAATACGATTCGACCTACATGGCGACATAAACCCAATCAAATGCATAAAATAGTCTTTTAAGTTTAGAAAAAAACCCTCGCATTCAACTGGTTTTCGTGCGCGTCGTACTAAAAGCTTTGTTTGCTAATTGCAGCCGCAAAGAACCGTGACAGTTATGGTCAGTTTAAAAGAGCTTGAATTGCTTGAGACTTGAAAACAAAGCGTCCGATACTTCAAACTTTTGAGCGCGTTTTCCTGCTCTCAATCTGCATCTTGCGATGACCCATTACATTTTTCACGAAATCCGTTTTGTGTACTTTAATGTAGAGGTTTCCGTAACCTATGTCAATGAAACAATTGTTTGTAATAATGATTGCTTGTGAAGGCCGGTTTTCGCAGGGAAGAAAGTTCAATCGCGGAAACTGACAAGTTTTTGGTCTAGCTTTGTGATCAATTCTTTTGAATGAACGACTTCAACTATAGATTCACTTTTAATCCAGGCGAAGGAAATTTCATCACAACAGTTTGAAAGAGCATCTTAAAATTAGTAAAACTGACAAGTTTGGTGACGAAATATTGTAAAATGTGAAAGCTGTAGTTCTGCGAAGTTGGAACATTTTGTAAGTTGTTTTAATGCCAGGGGAAGTTGCTATCATTTTGGAGTCGTTTTCGGCTGAAAACTGGTGACAATTTCCGCACGTTGTACAAAATACAAAATTTGCGAACTTTGCAGAGTAATACTTTCCGAATTTTGCGATATTTCGCAACCATACTTGCGAATTCTACTAAATATAACACGCTCTTTATAGCAGTTGTGATGAATTTATTTCTTTTTGAACTAGATCCAAACTTAGTTCAGAACTAGATGCACGGGCGAACCTATATAGGCTATGAATTGTTAACTAAACATTGTCATTTCGTAATCATTGTCCATCGAAACTTTCCACTCTCCTTGAGATGTCTAGTTCCTTATTCAAAGGGAATTTCATATTTTTATTCAAAAAGCATGGACTATTCTTTTATATTTTCGATTACAATTACAAGTGTCAGTAGCTTTGCCAAATTCTCAAGGCTCACTCTTCATTTGAACGCATAAAGAATGTGTATATAACAGGGTAAAAAATCCGTAGAATTCGATTGTCTCTTTTCGAATTCAGCGGAGTCAAAATGGCGGTGCGAAGTCAATTGGCTTAGCAGTCTGGCATGGTTGTAGCTTTAGAAGCTAAATTAGCGATACACAGTTAGCTGAAGCTGCGATTTACTAATAGATAATTATTAGCCTGCGCTGAAGAAAACATTCTTAAAAGTCCAGCATACTCAATGTGACAACTTTTTATAAGTGGTTATTCTTTTACAATATTGGATAAAGAGCAGTATTGGTTCTCTATTGTGTTTGACAGTATTGATTATTTTTATAGATGGACACAATATCATGAATTTGTATTGTATTGAATAGTAACTTGGCATGGTATAGATTATGGTGGGGAAACCGTCGTTAGTCATGTTTGAATTATAGCTATATAGTGAGACAAGTCGTCCTCTAACAATTTTCAACTCATGAACTATATTTGCGGATCAATTATTGTCAGTACGGATTACGCTTCTTTTTCGTATCATATTTATACCAATTAAGACATCGCCATATTATAATCTATATGTATCAAGCTATAGTATAATCTACATCATATAACAATCTATAAACCAAGATGTACGGGCAATTCTACATCTTGGTAATCTCTAATCGAAATTCATCACGGCTTGTCTCTATTGGCATGTATTCGAATAGAATGCGCATGTGCGGACAAAAGTGTTTTCTGTCGCCTGTTGAAATTACATGCTGCATGTCTGTATTTTCGAGATCAGATTGTGCTATATGTTATTCTTCAACCAATTAAGCCCGATATTAGACTCTGACAAAGAGCAATCCAACCCATATTTCCATAGATTCTAAAGTAACATTCGCAGTTCACATGGGTACCTCCAAATCTTTGTACCATTGTAGTGGACGCTAGATTGACATTCCATTTATTTAACATCCCTTTAAGGGCTATAGTTTTTCGAGCTAATTTCCCAGCCATGCACTTCATGGCGCGTATGGGTTTATTTAGAAAATGCACAATTCATGTTTGGCTCTGTTGAAGTACTTCATCTTATCTTTTTATTAATTGGGCCCTGCAAAAGCACCCTTTAGGGAGAGCTCAGGAAATTTGTATTCCCTATTTTATTGCTATATCACAAAACTCCCCGCGTTTTCGTATACAGATTGCGTGAGGGTTGCAGGTTTTGACACGCCCTATTTTAGGGGAACATCTTTTTGACAATAAGTATAATTAATCTGCAACCATTGTGCTTTCCAACGGGGTTTATAGAAACGCATATATGGCATTTTAGGGCAACATAGAAAAATGTATCAATAGCTGTGGCAATTGTTTAAATTCGTTTGGAATTGCATTGGAGAATTGCTTCCGGTTATAGTCAGCGCAGTATGCAGGCCTACTCCGGATACCCCGATTTCCTTGTTCAATTCAGCATGGCCATTATGGGCCCCATTATACTGACTCTAACTGTTTTTAGACCCCTCGGAAGATTTCTTGTGGGTAGACAAAACTTGTATGGGGAAACACTTATATTCGCTTGTTTTTCTCACGTCTTCTAATGGTAATGGATTAATAAT
>JAODVM010415278.1:0-10042 GCA_025400095.1 Phenganax marumi
GCCAGACGCCAATACATACGTCCAGGAGCCTGGGGACGACTGGAATAGTATGCTGCCTCGCTACGCTCGGCAGCAAAAACTCATAAATTTTATGGCGTTTCAAAAAACCCTCAAGAGTTGCTAGAATTGTTTGATATCGTAAGAGTTTGCACATAATTTAAAAACCTTAAATATTTTGTACAATTTCCACGAAAAAATTAAAACTATAGCTACAACAGTACAATTAAAATTGAAAATAGAAGCAATAGCAACGTGAAAACAAATCATGAAAGAAGCATTCAAGAACGAATATTCTTTGGTAGCTAATTGTTTGTTTTGTATCAAAGCTAAAAAAATAGTTGTATTCATGACTTTTTTAATTTCTAGCACATAATTGAAAACTATGATTGTAAGCACAGCTGCTTAAGCCCATAATTGAAAGTTACTCTTCCATGTTTATTTTAAACTTAAATATTACAACTTTGATTTCACTTATTTTGCAGACAGAGCACCAACAGTAAGCAGCATGCATGTGTTCAGGAAACTTTTAATTGGTTTCGTTTTTGTGACTTGTGTTTCTTGTGGTGAAACAAACACTTGGTACACAAGTATGTAGACAAATGTAATACAGTATATAGCCTTGGAATTTTGAGAAATTGAACAGATTTTTAGCAAGGCTGTATCGGACAAATGGATACGTACGGGTCATGAATTTCTTTGAATTTTGCCTATGAATATGCGCTTGCCTATCAATTTTGGTCACTGCACGTGACTGCCACGAACATCATGTGCAATACCTGGCAATAGGAAGGTTAACGTGCATGTTGAGTGGAAAAATATTTTTTCTTTTTATAAAATGCGTTTTCATCCTAACTAGTTTAGCAATTTTTCAATTCTCACTTCGGCCGGAAATGTCCCAACAGGAGATTAACTTATACGACAACTAACGGCCCAGAGGTCGTGTGTGTGTGTGCTTGTGGGGGTGGGGGCTAGCGTCCTCCCGGCCCCTCCTACGTTACGCTACTGTTGCAACGGTATATACAATGCTTCACCAAGCAACCTAAGGAGCCTTTTCAAGAGAAAAATCCGATGCACGAACTTTTCGACAACAGTTTAGCGAGATAAATTTTTTATGATTTATATCTTTTTATAAATTTGTGTTTTCCATTTCAGATGTCGAGCCTCCTTACTATATGATGAAGTACTATGTGAAATACCATCGCCTCCCAAAAATGGTGCAATAACATGCACAGATACATTGACGACAGGATCTACACTGTTTTGTCTGCCATCTTGTAAGAATGGTTATGACTTCAGCTACACCCCACAACTAATGTACTACTGTGTCGCCCTATCGTGGGCATATTGGCCGCCCTTCAGGCCTACTCAACCAACGGTTTGGCCTGACTGTGTAGGTACGTAGTGAGCAGATTTAGAGATCTGTTAAATTTTTTTTTCACTCATTCTGTCCAAAGTGGCCGTGCCTAACATTAACGCTCTGAACTAGTAGACTGGAACGCTACCTGAGGCGAGAAATTTGAAGCCAAAAATCTGGGGGAATCACCAGCCAGCTGTGCAAAAAACACGCGGGGCCTTTTTAAAGAGTATAAACAGCAGTTGGCCGAAAACTGCCAAAAACGGGCTGAAACACTTCGTAATTTTATTTTAATGGAACTAACGGAAAGGTCAAATAACTTTCTTTCATATGAGACCTTATGGCCAAATCTGTATGGATAAAAGCCGTTTGGTGCGTGAAAACGTACAGCCAGGAATGGGTATCATCGGGGTGCATGGCCAAAGTTACTTTGGATTCTTTTCTCGGCCTGCTTTCTGTTTGTTTTTGAAGTAGTATTGAACATTTGTTTTTTAACTTAGTAAGGCTTCTACACCTTTAAAATTTAAACAAATAAAGAACCAACACCAACACAGTTTATTTTTAGCAAAATAGTTTTTCTCAGACTATTTATATTATAAAAAAATAATGAAAATATGTTTCATCAGATTTCCCGACAAAAACACGCGTCACACGAGAAATTCCTCAGACACGCGGCTTCAACCGATCATAGGCAAGTAGCGTTCCAGTCTTTTAGTTCAATGCATTAAAGTCAGAAATTGGAAACATTTACGATTTTAGTTATTTTAAGAAACGTTGTGGTAGCCATAATTCACATAACAACTTCATCGCTATATAAGCATTGGTTTGAGGAGACACCATAAAACTAGCTATTAAAATCTTATTAATTAATCACTATTGTTGTAGGCTGCTAAATTTGTCGGAAAGACGCAACAAAGTGAATTGCAATTCGATTCTCTTACTTTTTGCATTCTTCACGATATTTTGGGAACTTTAGTGAGCCTATAAACTGATGAAACGGCATGTTTGCCTGAGCGTATACTACAATTTTTCTTCAAATGACATGATTATAAACAATTTCTGCATTTGCTGCAACAAAGAAAGCGAGATGCTTTGAGTATTCGGGGCTCGTTATTAGTTGAAGGCATTCATCAACTTGCTATCAACAAAGTAATCATATCTATGCACTTTTCACTGTGCTGATTTGACATAAAAATGAGACTTTTTATGCCAGGAAATCACTCTTCACTGACGACCACAGAGGTAAACGAAAAATTGAAGTGCTACCTCTAATTTTACCTGCCATTTGTCATAGCCACAGACGTGTGTCTAGAAAAAGCAACAATAATTGTGCTACTTATCCCGATTGACCTCTCTCAAGTTCACTTAGTTAAACTAACTTCTATTTTGATAAATATGATAGTTTCATTCGCGGATGCTTTGAAATTTGCTTCCATGCCGAAGTTGCTGTCTCTGGGTTTTTAGATTAGTGTCAAACAGTGCATTTTCTTCTTAGCATAATTTTTATTGTATATGTGTCATTAAGTAATGTTGAAAACAATGAACAAGATACTAAGCGATGAATGGACAATTAAATTCAGTGCACCGGCTAAAATTGTAAAGAGCTCTGTAAAAATGTCCGATTGTACTCTTCCAAAATTTCCGCCCAATACAATAAATATATGGTGTCTCAAGTTGAAAAAAACTCTATAGCAATGCTGACACCGACGTTTGTTTAAATATATTTTAGAAAAGAAATTGTTGCGCATTATGTCTGCCCTGTAACTTGGCAGAAAAAATCGATGAAACATTTTTTAAAACCCATGCTTTTTAAAGGATGAAGACCCGGGCTACGATCAAATGATCTAGAAATTCGAAGTTTTCTCCTCATTATTATTTACATATCATACTAACATGCAATGATGGCCTGTTACTCCCTGGAATTTATAACAACGTGAATTTAATGATATTTCAACGTGACTATGAAACACCTACATTTATTTTGAACTGACACGTTTCGAAAAAGTATATTTAAAACTACGAGCTATATATATTACACTCGAGAACAGTGCTTCTCATCCAGTCTCATCAACAACTTTACTACGGTTGTATCAGTTTATGACAATGCTGAAACTTAATTTAAGCACTATGAATGCCGCAAACTAGATTTTATGTTTCATGAATTCACGTACAATCTTCAAATAGATCGATTTTGTACAGTGTGGCTGCTTGTGCGGTTTCAGCGGAACTGATTATAAAATTCCTTCAATGAGAAAGGATTGTTTTTGAAATAAAGACTGCTTTGTAAGTGGAAGTTCAAACTATGTTCAGATTTTTTATCGAGTAAGCATGCGATGGAAGGGCAATTTCTATCTAAAAGGTAAGAGAAACTCATGTAAGAACTACCGTTTCCGACGGCCGTCTTTTCACACATCACTTTTTGAAGTAGCTAGTAAAACTTGTCGTGACCTTAACATGTCGGCATGTGCCAGACTAGCTTCACAAAACTTTGGCTTGCGATTTTTAAAAAGAATAGCTCTCTTAGGGAAAACATTTTTGCTCCAAAACTCACATATGCCTTTTCCACTATGACTAGTTTGCCACCTACTGCTATAAAGAATCTCCACATGCCTCTAAAAGTTTAGCTCTTTATCAATTTAAATACAAGTGCGGGCATTGCAAAGCAAAGGGTGGGTGACAAGGTCAAGCAGCACATTCTATTTGCCATTCAAAATAAGACCAATCCAGTAAGAAAATAGCCCAGTACAAACTGTAACTCTTCCGAACAGATTACTGGCGATTCGGCCATTGGTAAAAGTATGTTGTCAATTAATTCTTGCCCTCAAGCGTACAAAAGTTCGCAATTGAGCATTCTAGAAAAATGCCGAACGCCATCTTCTCTGAAAATAATGGAAGCGTTCCACATTTAAAAATACGGACCTTTGTCTTCGAAAAGAATATGTTTCAGTTTCATCAGGTTCTGACACCTTTCGTTGCATTCCCATACGATGGCATCATAGCGTCAACCTCTAGTATGAATAGAAGCTCTTTTCCCGCACTCAGTTTGCAGACGATGCACCTGAAGAGCGCCGGGTCTGCCGAAATGCATTGTGCTTTGTATTAAGTTTTATTTACTTATTCCAAGTTTAAGTTTTTTAAATTTGTAGCTAAGAACAATATAATTATGTTCATGCATATGTGTCTTACACGATAACATGAACTTTACAAAATCCTTTTTAACTCGAGGGGACACCGAAACATCAAAAATGTCTAGCTATTACTATTTTACTGGCGACTCTTGTGATGATAAAGAAGTTCAAGCAGATTTGAAAGACAAGTACATTGCCGCACTCAGCAAGCCCTCATTTCCCACGACATTATGCAAGACGAATGAAAACTGTAATGTAGAAAATCTCAACGTACACTGCGGCGCCACAGATTCTTCAAGGAAAAAAAAGAGACGTCGAAATACGGCAGTGGAAGTAAAGCTTTTGATGTCTTGTTTTTGCTAATTGTTGCTGTTGTTGGTTGTTTTGCTACGGTTGTTGTTGTTGTTGCTGTGCTTGTTTTTCATGTTGTTTCTTTTTTTGGTCGTAGTCGATCTTGTTTTGTTTTCTTCTTTGTGCTGACGATGCTCTTTTTTTGCTGTTTGGGTTTGCTTTTTGTTGTTGTTGTTGTTGTTGTTGTTGTTGACGTTCTTTTTGTGCTTCCTCTTTAATTCTTGTTGTTGCTTGTGCTGTTATGTTGTAGATGCTTTCCTTGCCGGATTTCTATTTGTGAATTTTTGTTGTCAAACCGTAAGAAAAACACTCAGCAACCAGAAAACTATATGGAAAACAGGTTTTAAGTTAGTCTTGTTGTTGTTGTAATTCATCTTGTTGCTGTTCCTGTTGTTTTTGTTAATTACTCACCGGAATCTTCTTATACTATATTCTTTTAAATTGGATATACATTTTAAATCTATTAGACCAACTTCACTACATTACAAGATTCCTTTGACGTCTTTTAAAAATTTTGACTGTCTAAATTGCCCGAAACACTTTTTCAGCCTGGCACCTACCTCATTTTGAAGGCGTTTACGTTTAAAATGCAATGTCTTGTAAAAGTCGATGGCTATTTAGGCCCGCTGTCCACTACGCGAAGTTTTTCGAGTGAAAAATAAGTCCTATAACGTGATTCGCTAGCAAAATAATTTGCGGCAAAAACGTCGCAAACGAACCAATCACGTTGCCAGATGTAAATGAGAAAAATTTGCGTGGTGGAAAACGGGCCCTATGCTGTCTGTAACAAAAAACTTTTTGGGCTGCAGCCTCCTGCTACCTGCAACCACAGTTAGAGCTCATAAAAAATGGCTAAAATGTTTAAAAGGGCATTTTACAAAATATTATTCTAGTTTTGGAAAGACTTTACGTGATACCGAAACATTTCTTTTACTTTTGCTTTCGTCTTCTTCTAGTTACACTTTTCTTTTTTCGTTTTTTGGCCCAGGTTCCAACCGTGGCGCGGTAGTTTCCTTCCTTATAACCTCGGTGTACGGGAATTATTATTCTCAGAATGTGTTTGGAAATGAAATTTGGAGACTAGCAAATAGATTTGGGCATGTAGTAAATACGAGCATGAAAGTTGATGTAGATCATAGAGAAACATAAAAATCTCATTCAAAATACAAATAGTTTTGAAGAACTGCATAAGAAAGGCTCTGTGGATTGCTAAGCTTTTACTTATCGTGGTGTCTCTTTGACGTTTTTGTTCGTTGTGTTTGTCGTGTTCGTCGTGCCATGTTGCCGAGCACCGTGTCTGCTTGTGTAGCAACTTAAACGCCCGACGGGATATCTCTGTTTTCTGAGATATAAACGAAGGTTCATTCCGATGTTCCATTAGTCACATTTCGGATCCTACACCTTACACCAGTGCGCTGATTCTAATATCGCATGTAATGAGGTTGTTCTCTGCAGGCTTACTAGCTACTTCTATTACCTACGCATCCTAATTGGGCACCCCCCCCCCCCCAAGGACTCGGAATTGGCGGTCTTGTTGCTGTAGCCCAGTCAGCACCCTACCTTAATCTGCTTCTGGTTTCAACGTTATACCCACTTTAAGCTTTACATTAAAGTCGAGACTCACAACAAAAGTCACTTCGTTTGTCCGCTTTCTTAATGGTTACTGGCATCACATATCCACCGCAAGTTTTTTACACGTCCGTATGTTACGAATTAAGAAATGTAAGCAAAAACTTAGACAAACTGGAGAAACTTTTACCTTAAAGATCACAAAATGATTGACTCGACTTTTTAGTGTGCCATATCTGACCCAATAATCGTGCTGTTTTTCATATAATTTGAGTAGGTCTGTGCGGTTCTGAATGCCTAATTGATGGGCTTCTAGTTGCGTGTCTTTGTTTTGTTCGTTTGTTTGCACCGACCTATTAATTATCTCTAGCAATTCGGATAGCTTATTCGCAATCTCGGGCTGCTCCATAGTTGAACCTATCGATTTCCCCCCTAAACCATTTGACTTGGTATTTTGGCGTAGCGCTACTGCGACTACGAGTGATGGGGCCCAAATATGACACAATGAAAATATATCTATAACTCCTATGTATATATATATAACTCCTATGTTATAAAATTACCACTACGCGCAGCAACGACAACACAGAATAACAACATGCATAAGCAAGATATAGGCAAACACAGTATAACAACATTAAAGACAGCTTGTTCTCGCTATAATTTTGCAACAGATAACGAAACAATTGACTGACACGACACGCAGGTTCTGTGTCTGTTCTGTATCAAAGCAAATAGGGTAGATATCGCGAACCTCCATGGTTGATTCTGTTTCTGATTTTTACTCTTTCTGTCGTCTACCTTCTAACAGTTTCTCTTCGGTTAGAAATGTGCCCACATCATCCAACAATGTTACACGACCCGTTTTTGTCAGTGTAACAGGATGGTTGGGGCCGTGTGGGTGCTAGCTCAAAGCAGAAATTAACAACGCCTACAACAAGTATGAAATGTAGGAATGAACTGTATTTTACTTTTTTCTTACTTCTTCCTTCTCTTACTTCTTCGTGCGTATTCGTATCTACGCTAGTCGTCAACGCTGACAGTACACTGTTTATCTCTATATTACGTTCTTTACTTTTTGTGCTGTGAATTAAATTATTCTATTGTGCATTGTTCATCAATAGTTCACTGCGCCAGGTGAGTAAATGTTTCATGTGATCGTCTCGTGCGTATCTAATTTTAATATCCCCCGAGTATATCAATCAAGTTTTACCAAATACTGAATCAAGCATTTCTACTTGTAGGCGTCTAGTTCAAACGCTGTATTTGTTTTTTTTCAAATCAGCTAGATTTAAAAGCGGTTTTCTTGGCGTATAAAAAAGACGAAAAATTCAAAATGCCACCACCTCACCCTTTCAGCTTCCCCCATCCCCCTATCTTTTCTCTTCCGTTACCCTCAATCTTCCTTGCCTGTTTCTCTATCTTTCAACCTTAATAAGCATTTCTTAAATTCGTCTGTTGCACGCCAGCATTCGAACCAGAAACCTCTTTGGCGGCAGACCTCTCCGATACCACTAGTCTATCAAGCATACCGCTACCAAACATGGCTTGAATTTACCTTTTAATCATGCAGTTCTATAATACATACTTACGTATGCAATGCACGCACATTAAACAAAGTAAAAATAAACTTTAAAATCAAACATGGCCGAAACCTATTCCAAAGATACCAAACTTGTATCAATAAAGAGGCTTTTTACAAAGTTCTAAACAAGTTAAAAACCAAACAAAAGACAACTGTATCACTAAGAACTGTTTCGATTCATGATAAATTCTATGATCGAGTTAAATATTATTCAAAAATCTACTCAGTCGAGCAGAAGTCCTTACAGTAACACTCTAACCCCTGTCAACACGGCGAAAGACCAATAAATAACTCGAAAAAAATAGAAACGCCTGAACAAGAATATTGTAACAAAAATTGGGTCATCGATTCTTATTGCTGTGGCCCCCACATCACAAAATATAACACTCCACACATTTTTCTTATCTTCACTTAGTACCACACATAATTATCAGCCAAGCTCCTTCATGCTTTATTACAATCTCCAAACCCAACCCAAGCCCTAACCGCCGACAATTCAGCTTTTGTAAATAAAAATTAACTTTCAAAACAATATTTATAAAGCAAACCAGTTTAACATAAACATACTGGTTTAAAAAACAAAATCGGTTTGGAAAAAAACAACTAGTTTAAAAAAATAAACCACTTTTAAAAAAGTTAAACTAGTTAAAACTTTTTGAACCAGCTTAAATTTAATTTCAAACCAATAGTAAATTCAAACCATAACATATACATTCCATTTTTGCCGAAACATTAACAAGAATTGAGGGACAAGATGGCGGATGAGCATGCTATAAAATTCGAAATGGCATCGGTTTCTCATAAGACATAGCTAGAGTGAGAAAAAACGTAAATTTAAATATACACCTGATTATGTTATATATTACCCAGCTGCCACACTGCATAAATGTTGTAAAGCAGTCAAACATTATACAACATCTATGAACGAAGAAATTAAACTAAAGTCAGTGCACTTACTTCCCGAGAAATCTGGTGAGATCGTTGATTTGTGGCCAATATTTATATTGCAAATACATGAATTTGTCGTAAATACCTCTCGAAATTTGACCAATAGAGCTTCAATATCTCAAGTACCACACTTGAAAAGTGTAGTCCGATGTTTTTTGTACTCGAATCCTTTGTTAACTGATTGATTTATCTAGCATAAAATACTTCCAAGAGCTCTCAAACTTTTTCAAATTTTCCCCTGTAGATGTGCGGCTAACCGCTAACAACGTTATTTTTACTAGCTACAACCGATTTCTTTCCCGATAAACAGAGAAAGTAAGCTTCTTTCGCCGCCATAATTGTTGTTTAAGCTTTGAACGTGTTTGAGCAGAGATTACAGTATAGAAACAGCGCAATTTATGGTTATAACCACAAGAATAACCACGGCCGCGTGTCATCATAGGAGTCTGGTGACAACAATATTTGTCAAGTAAACCAAGATGGCTGCCAATAATTCGGTTATACGCTCATGTTAGTAGGTTAACCCCCCCATATAGCGGAAAAATCACGCAATGCGTGGACCCCACGCGTGGGAAAATGAGCCCGCGAGACAGAACGCTGACCAGGATGACATCACTTCCGGTTAGAGCTGAGTGGATTCCACGCGGGACAATGACGTCATAGGGTGTGCGTACTGTATGTGCGTACTAAATTTGGTGCGATCTGATTGGTCCATAGTGCACACAAAGAGGTGTGCGTACTGTATGTGCGTACTAAATTTGGTGCGATCTGATTGGTCCATAGTGCACACAAAGAGGTGTACGCACGGGTGTACGTACTAAATTTGGTGCGATCTGATTGGTCCATAGTGCACACAAAGAGGTGTACGCACGGGTGTACGTACTAAGAAAGGGACGACGTCATAGGGGTGTGCGCACTAAATGTCGTGCGATCTGATTGGTTGATAAGAAGTTATAGAATTTATAGTTATAGAAGTTATAGTAGAAGAAGAGAGTTGTAGAAGTCCTAGTGATTATAGAACTAAAGAATTGAACAGCGCTTTGCTTGCATAAAGAACACAAATTATCGTTTTATACACTTTATTATAAACCCATTAAACATATTAAC
>JAODVM010415289.1:0-10041 GCA_025400095.1 Phenganax marumi
CAATGGGGTTAGATGCAAGATGGCAATATAACTGGAAGAGTGTCAGGTCAACAACATTGTTTGGATGCTGCGTTTGCATGCAGGTTAGAGGGAAGGTGACCAAAAAGTGATTTGAAGATAGTCGACGTGGGTAGGTGGATACCTCGACTTGCGCGGCACTCGTGTCAGGTTTGAAAAGAGCAAGTAGAAAAGATTCGCGTAGTCTCAGCATGCTGCATCTATGTTTGCAGGCTAATCTTCATGATAATGATAGTCCTACTCTTGCGTTCTGATTGGGTTTCGGTCACCAAACGCCGCAAACTTCGACATAAATCTAGTTCTTTTGTGGACAGGGGCAATGAATTCTTGATGTAGAGCAGTCTTGACAAACATATTTATGTAGTGCGTGGACATGGTGTTTTAACATAAAACGGGTGACTTTTCCCACGCCGGGTGACTTGTGACTAATGCTGCGTTTACATGCGGCCGAGTCACTTTCTGCAAAGCCGGGTGACTAAACTCCGACGCTTGTACAAAGCCACTGACTAAACACAGATCAGCGTTGAAACCATAGTATGACATCCACCCATCATGTTGTTTACCTTCAGTAGTTTGCTGTTTCTGCTGTTTGCATTGATCTGCTTTTGAAACTGATGATTGTCCTTGCGAACACAACGGATTGTGTTTGAGACACATTTTTGTTGAAAGCAACTGTCAATGCCAGAATCTTGATGCTACATGGAGAAGGGTTGGATAAATCAAATCGAGACAAATATCTCAGAAGAAAATCGGGTTAGAAACCAATATGTTTGGTGTCGTCACGCCTCCATTTGAAAGTGGTCACATCGCCTTCGAAATTGTCCAGTGATGTCTTTCGTACATGATGCAACAAATTGTGATGCAGTCACCCAATGAACATATGGGCGGGTGGTTGAAAATTGGCAGCACTGTTATATTTAGTATATTTCAACTGCAGCCTGTGGCCCTTCAAGAGGCTCATCGGAACAACCGCCAAACTAAGTCAGGATTGAGCGTCCCGATCCGAAATACAGGCAGGGGGATCGTCGGTCTTCCCTATTGCATCAAGAAGATCCTGCAAATGTTGACTTTGTGGAGGATGGCGGACAAGTGTACTTAATTCACCCTCTTGCGCTGGCACCAGGAAATAATTGTTTTTGGGATTGCCAAAACCCGGTGCAACTAAAAAAAATGTGTGAGCTGTGAAATGTTCACACATAGCTAGTAATGTAGTGAACATAGTAATGTAGTGAGCGTTACCGTGCTGACTCTGTCAAACGCCCCCTTGCAAGCCAAAAAAAAAATCGCCAAACACGTTGACGGACCATAGAATTCTTGAAACATGTGTTTGGCAATCAAATTTGAAACGTTGTGATCTTTACGAGACCGCTCCGCACACGCGCCGCAGTAAGCGTCTAATGCAGCGGCAAATGTTTCGGCATTTTCGTGAGCTTGTGACCTGAACTTCGTTTCGAGAGATTTGGAGGTATTTGCAGGTTTGAGGATCGCTTGTGCACAAATCCCCCTGGCTTTTTAGGTTTTTCACTTAGGCCGGCGTGTGGCAAACCGAACCAAATCAACACGCATTTCTATATAGTGTCTGGCTTCATGCCAGCCCAGCCGCTGACATTGACTAGTTCTGTTGAATTATCTTCGCCGCTGTCTTGGCCCTCTGGCTTCTCACTTGCTAATGTCAATAATGTAGCCTTAACGCTGTCGCAGTCTAGTCCCTTAATTATTAACGAATTGCTAGTTGTATACCAGCGAATTGCAATGTTTGAATCTTCATTTCCTTGCAGCCGCCACGCGGTGTTAGCCAATTTGTTTCTACATTTAGGATAGTGTCCAAAAATGATTCGCGTTGATTCGCTTTGTTCATTGGTTTTTTTGATTTGTTGATTAGTTGTTGGATCACAGTTTTGTTGTTCACTCATTTATTAATAAGAATTTTTAATAATGTACTCCTTCGATGAGTTTATTTTTAAAATTCACCAATCCATCGCTGACCACAAAGATCTTACACATAACGTTTGCACTTGTCGCTTTCTTTTTGATTTCTAATAGTACACCGTTTTGTGTGTTGACTAATTTTTGCCAGATCCCACGACACCCCCATCTGCTACACTTTGGAGATCTATGACCAATGCAAATTTATCCTTGTAGAAACTCCTCATATTAATGCTAGACTCTTCGAATTTTTTAAAGAACCTTTTTGCTTCTGAGTACAACTCTTCTTTTTGACTGTACACACTATTGGGGACACCTTCAATGGTGATTTTCACAGATTCGATATTGCAGTACTCAGAGGACTCACTGTCGGTGATCGTTTTAGGTCTAAACAACATCTTGATGGCAGCCATACTTTTTCTCGGTAAATTTACCATTTCATTGACTAATGTCAAAGATTTATGCCATTCGACGGATTTCATCAGAGTTACATGTTCGTAACTTAAACTTCGTCCACCTTCGCATCCAGCAAGCACTTGTTTTGCAAGACCTTCGTTATCAGTTGTTTCATTCTCTAGTTCTATATTTTTCAACGTATAGCTTTCAACTTTTCGACCTGATTGTGCTACCATAATATCTGTTGCTTGAGGAAGCCTGATCTTAAATCGAAAATTGTGTGTTAAGAAATATGGAGCATACAACCCATGATCTCTGATGATTTTGTCCAGTTTAATTTTTTGCTTCATACCGTGAATCGTGCTAAGTAATTTATCAGACACTTTGCTGTATTTCCTGAACTTGCTCCATCATCTGATCCAGAAATTAAATTCCACGCTCGAACGTAACTAGGCAACCAAAGATCTTTATAGAATTCCATTTCGCTTCGTCCGTTGTTATCATACATTGTTTCCCCTCCTACGGTGATGCTAAGTTTGTTGGTCAATAGTTTTCCGAGATTATTCATGAACCAAGATTTACCATTTTCGTTTTTGAAGTCAAATTTTAAAAGAAGACTTCCTGGAACCAAACAAGCATCAGATTTCAACTTGGGTATGTCCACGTAGAGTTCTCCGTTATTTGGATTAAATGTAATCACATGTTTTTTTCGGTTTCCCTTGATGCTGGAAATTTTCAATTTTCTATATCCTGGATAGAAGTTTATGTTCTCTATTCATTTATTAAAAGAAATCAAAGATTTCTGAGAACATCTTGAATTTTGAGGTTCTTAGTTTGTTTGTCTTTTTCTTCTATTCTTAATCATATCATACACGAACCAAGTCAACGCTTAAGCTAAGATCCATAAGTTATTGGCTAAAAAGTTTAAACCTTTTGCACCCCAACTTAAAATGGTACTTATTGCACCTAGAACAACGCTAGCGTTCGGAGCTACTTGTTTAGCAAGATTTCCCACAGCTTTGCAAACGCACTGGTTGCCTGATCACCTTTTTTGACAGCGTTTCCAGCGGACATGACGATCGTCGTGATGATTCCTCCTATTACTATGGCAACACCACTTAATGCTAATAAGTTCTTTTTTGCCCATGTTTTGAACTTTCTAAATCGATTGAGATCGTTGTTTTGGACTTGCTCGTCTATAATGTCTTGTGTTTCTGGTTTGATAGTTCTCATGTTGTTTTCTAATCTTATTTTATCAGCTGCTAGCTCTGCTGTTCTTCTTAACATGTCGTAGATGAATTTATTAGTTTTTTGGGCTTCGTTTTGTTCCGTTTGTGTCCAGTGTTCCACTTCACTTTTGAGAAATTTAAGTTTTTGTTCTGGTGTTTGGCCTTCTGGCATATAAAGATAGCCTCTTATGCTTCGAATATCCTCCTTGGATATAACTATCACTTCATCTCATTCAACATCTTGTTCTACAATGGATACAAGTTCTTCTATACGTTCTCCGAGTTCTTCTTCTGTGGACTCTCTAACTTGATAGACAACTTCATTTTGTAGTGATTGTTGCTCTGCCGCTTCGTAAGAGCGGTCCTCATCAATTTCACTCCCACTATGCTCGCCATCATCAACTTCGGAGTTGCGAGTACTTTCTAGTTTTTCTTCAATTTTTGCGTCAGTCATTGCTTTGTTTTCTTTTCTTCTTGTCCGACGAGTTCTTTAAACTCATTAACATAGTTTACAAGATTTTTATTTCTCAAATACATCATTTCATTTTCTTTTATGATGATGATTGGTTTCTTCATAAATAACCCTCCTAGCAGTTTTTTGTTTTTTTCTTTTTCCTACTTTAAAGTTTTCATATAGACTTTTTGAATTAGGTCCAGCTGACTTTTCAATATTTTCACCCAAAAATAATTTTACGAAATTTTTTTATAAGCTGTTATGCTTTTTTTTATTTTGTGGAAGTTGACGTCGGGAGCACCTTTCAACATTTGTTCTTCTTTGTATTGAGAGTATGAGGATCCCCAATGGTCTTCGTCTTCATTATCAAATTGCATTGGTTTTACATTATCCTCCTCACACTCGTGCTCTGGATCTGCTTCTCTTCTTCAGTTGATCCTCAATGAATGAGGTTTTTTCGTGACCATCTGCAGGGGGTGATTCTCTATATTTTGATTCATTAAATCTATTGAGATCAAACTCTTCCATTTATTTAATGATTTTTTTTTATTCCAGATAAAGATTTATTAAATGTTTCCAAGAATTATGTTTATCATCATATCCCAGCCATTTTACCAGCACTTTTTCTCCTTTTCTTTTTAGTATTTTTCTACTTTGTAAACGTCATCTAGCTTGTTTACAGCGGAAAGTTCTTGTTCGTAAAACTTTCCTAGGATGGTTTCGTGGACTGTTGGGTCAGCAAGTTGGTACATGTTGGGGTCTCACTGAAGTTGGTCAAAAATACTCTAGCAAGCCATCGAGTCCTACGTGTATAGTATTTTACAAACTCAAGCTAAAACACGTTGGGCTATCACCAATCAAGGCGCAAAATCATAACAAACTCAAGATACTTTTCATCAAAATGTTAAAAACATGATCGTTCTAGACGACCCATCATTGATACCAATGTTGTGCTAAATATGGCGATTAGCCCAGGAGTTATTTTAATCTCCTCAAATATGATCATCCTCGAAGAACCGATCGAAGGATACAACAATATTCTAACCATTGCAACAACTGACATGAAATTTGGTGAAAACAAAAATCTAAATTATGAAAAACCGAGTCTGCCAAGTCCAACACAACCACCACTGACAATGAAACCTAGTCCAGGCCCACCAATACTAGTAGAGCAAAAACCAAAACCAATACCAAGTATAAGTTCACCCATATTAGTACCAAAACCAAGTTCACCAATAAATAATAATCTCCAACTCGTAGGTGTTATGATAATGTTAGGGATGCTCGTAGCAAAATATATTATTTAAAATGATCAAAAATCCATTATAAATAAATGGCATTGTATTATGGATTTGAGAAAAGAGTGAAGCTCATCAAACCCAATTAATAATTGGCACACACCAAAGCCAGCACCTCAAAGCTCTGGCTTTCCAGCTGATGTAGTCTACCTACCAAACTACAAAGACAAAACAAAAGTCACTCTTTAGCGACACACCTTTGACAGCGACAATCCTATTACGGGTCTTGTTTTTAAATATGGAATCGTCACACTGATGAATGATGGCGGTGTTTTAAATCAGATATCAAATCAGTCAATCTTAATCCTATCATAAGTTTTTGGCGGTTATCAAAATGTTCCGTTAAATATTCAATTCTATCGTAAAGATCACGCGTTGGATATTAATCAAACACTCATATTTTTTATTCAATTCAAGAAAGTCTCCTCGGAAAACCTCGGCAACGAATCCAACTTGAACATCGTAGTCGAAACGGTCGAAGAAGAATCAGCGGATACAACAAGTGTCACTGCGTAAACTTAATACTAAAATAATAAGAAATTATCTATGAACCAATCTATCTATAGATGATCTATAAAACAATTTATAAATGATTTTGAGATAACTTGGTCGAAATTACTTTTGTAGATGAAAAGTTCTATAAATTTACTTAAAAAAGGTATTTTGCGTAGCAGAACACAATCAGATTGATTAAATAAATGAATAGCGAACCAACACAACGACAAGAAATTCGTGAAAAACTTTCAAATTAAAAAAGCTTCAGACAAAACGTTGGAGAAAATCCATCAAGACTATTTGAGACAACAACTTCGCGAAACGAACGAAATGTCAACTGATCATATTGGCAAATTTAGCGAAGCGTTAAACTACCTCGAAATGATAGACGACCCCACTAAACTTGGAAAAGAACTCGCGGAAGACAAAGCATTGAGACAAGACGTCAAAACCATTGGACTTTTATCTGGCGGAGTCATCGTAGGAAAACACGTTATTAACAAGCAAATCACCCCCAAAAAAAGCAAGCAAAAAAATAATTAAATAAAGAAGAAACATGCCCCGAATCACAAGCTCAAGCTCAAGACGAGCCCCAAACAAAGAATTAACACACGCGCCGATGTGTCCAACAAAAGCAAATTAAGACAAACCATATCCACATCAAACATCAACCTCAATACGTCATTTAGTATGATCATCGTGGGAATGACTTGTTGTGGAAAACACACTACTTGCCAAACATGTTGGAAGCTGTATGTTTATGGGATATTTTGAGTACATCTTCCTCATTTTTCCTACCTACGAATGGAGTTAAACGTGTCAAGATTGGCGCTATTGAAGCAGATAAAAACTTTGTCGTGATCAGTTGTGAACAAGATCAAGTCGAAACCTTTTTAAAACAAATTGTCGAGTTTGCAAAAGGCAGTAACAGTTGTATTATTTTAGACGATTGTGCAGCGGGTCGATTCATAAAGAAACGAACTTCGGAACTCGTAAAACTAACATTCTCAGCAAGGCATTTTGGACTCAGTACGATTGTGATTACACAACAATTGACTTCCATTGCAAAACCTTATCGAGAAAATATTAGTAAGTTAGTCACATTTTACAATCCTTGTAAGAAAGATATGGAATTGATTTTCAACAACTCTTTAGGACATGCAACAAAAGAAGAAAAGCAAAATATTGTCGAAACGTTTAAGAATAAAAAATATTCAAAATTAGAAATCTCCCTTCGACATCCTTATGAATATTCTGTGAATTAAAAAATGTGTAATTAAAGTTAAAGAATTATGCATTTTTAATTGATAAAGTCTGTGATAACATCGTCCATCACTTTAAGGTCACCAAGAAACTTTATTTCGTCCGTAGAGTTAAAGTCCCCTGTTCTTAAAATAGTAATAATTTGATTACAAATTTTTGACGATTGTCTAGAGCAAACTTGAGATGTTCTATTTGTCTATTGACTTTACTTCCTCCAATGTAAGTCGAAAGGAGTACTCCTACTCGAGTAATAATTAATTTTAATGGATTCACCACGCTCGTCCCAGCTCCAAGTGCTGTTAGTACACCGCCTACTACATGAAGCGTCATTCTAATCTTTTTAAATTTTTTATACTTCTTCTTCTTCAAAGCATATTTTTTATTGTAATTGTCATATATTTTTCTCATTTAATCTTGAGTCGCTGAGTCAAGTTTGCTTGATATGTGATTCATTTATTATAAGTAAAATTTCATTTCGCCGGAGAATCAAGGATTACATTTAAAACAAACTCTACTACCTCTCCTTAATTTTTCGCTATCTGATTCAAATTCAGGTTCAAATTCAGATTCAGGTTTAGGTTTTGGCTTCGCTATTGGTCCTATGTCTCTAGAGAAAATACTATCTTCTTCGGTAAAATCTCTTTCACAAAGTTTCTTTGCCGTGATTTCACCCATCAATTCTTCATAAAATTGCTTCGCCATCACTAAGGAACCACTATTCGTATAAAATCCTAAAAGGTCTATAACATCACGTTTAAGGTTATGTTTCTCTAATTCGATGTCATCACTCCAGAGCTTCTTTTTTCGTTTGATTTCTTTCTCATGTTCTGCTTTCTGTTGTTTCTTGTTACTCGCGTTATCTCCATCGATGTACTTTAGCATCTCTGCTCCTTTAAACTCGATACCAGCAGCTAAAAATCTTCCTATTCTTCTGTTGACGACTTTTCTTAAATTTTGATGTTTTATATCAGCAGCTTTGTTCCATTGACTATTGATCTTACTATCAGGGCAGGAGCGGATCTAGGATTTTGCAAACGTTAGTCAAAATTTTTGCTGGCAAACATCCATGCGGGATTGTTCAGGGGGACGCATGCTCAGGGGAAAGGCGTTAAGGGTTCTCGTCAGTTCGTCAGTTAAGGTTTTGGTTAGTTTTTGGCTAGAAAGTAATAACCAACAAAAGTGACTGACAAGGTATTACATGCTTGGAGTAAACAATCATTAAACATCATCACTTTAAATTTTGAAATGTAAAACCCAATATAAGTTTTTAAGATTCCTGCCACTTCTGATGGGCAAAGCCAAACTTAACTGATTACTAGTAGAAAATAATCAGAGACAAGGGCTGTCTCGATTTAGACGCCGCATGTCATCACAATTGGGTCGTATAACACAATACACGTGGTTAACGTATTGTCAAAACGACAGAATATGCTGTATTGCTTAGCACAATCAAAATATGTTGTAGCGTTGACACAAGTTTAACTATAACGCCATAGGTATTAGTAAATGAGTCAAACGTCATGAATTACATCGCAGCTTTTCACTGTATCAATATAATTTTCCACGGTAGCAATACATTTTACATTTGGACTGACCGCACAGATATGCAAATTTTAGAAAAGATACTAAATAACACGCTAATCCACTTCAGTGTATGGCAGCTTTATATTACTTTGCCTCATACTGTATAAAATAGCACTTGTTTACACTGCAAAACAGTAGAAAATACCGTGTCAACAATATATTTTCACCGTTACGACTATCGAACCAGCAGGGTTTCCACTTCTACAACACCCAATTTCCTGTTTCACTCAAATTTTTCCTTATTTCCAACAAAATTTCCTTCACCAGTCTTAAGCACTTCCTTAAAATTTCTCTGAGCAATAAAGTGTTTAACAAAGTTTATTTAAGTGTTCTTGCCATGCTGAAGCACGGTTATAGACAGCATATGCTTACCTGGCCAGTGGCCAATCATAGAAAATATTGCAATGTTACTGACTCGGAACTGGAAAGATTCAAAGATACAATCTTGGAATTGGTTTCCACTTTCAATTCAAGTTCAAATGTTCAGAAACGTTATACACGCCACAAGTGCGCTTTATGATATACTGTACAAATGGATTACGGAAGTAATGGAACTGTAAATAGACTACATACTCAAAGGTCACACATCAGTAAACATTAAATATCCTTTTATTTTCCTTCACAAATCAAAATTCAAAAAATCCTTCATATTTCCTTCAATTTTGAATTTCCTTTTTTTTCCTCCCAACAGCCAAAATTTCCTTAAAAAGGAAAAAATCCTTCAAAGTGGAAACCGACGATTCGTCGGCCCCCTGGGCTTACTTATTAATATATGGTTTCCAGGATACAGAATTTCGAACTGTTTGTGGTACAGGTATTGACAATAAGTCTTGCTACTAAACTGTGCACTCTTATTGCCTAGATAGAAACAAGCTGAAGCTGTGCATTCTAACTGGATCTACGACCTCAGATAATTTTTGACTACAACAGTGCCACAGATGTTGTCAATGAACCTTGAAAACAAGTGGTGTGCTGTTTCTGGATCCACGATCTCGGTCTGTTTCCTCCAATTAAAAGTGATAACGTATTGTCAATGAATATAGCTGTGCATTCATGCCTGATCCATGAACTTGTTTAAAGAGTTTACTACATGGTACCTGCTGATGCCTCTTAAGAATCAAAGTATTTAATACTGAAGAACTAAAAAGTGAACTATGGAAACAGGCTTTGCATTAATGATTTATGGTATCATACAAACCGACGCAGTTAGCTACTGTATATCGGACTTGACTAACTACATTGAACGACAGTATTACAAATGTTGTTGTACAGTATTGTATGTTACAAAGAGCATGCTGATATGGAAGACAACTAGCTGATTAATCAAGTGACTCTTTGTGGGACATCATAACACAAACAATTGGAAGACTTTTGAAAG